>CAOLHI010004443.1:0-115919 GCA_948474755.1 Ctenosaura bakeri | reverse complement strand
TTGTGGATTTCCTGCACTGCCATGGGACAGGACTCGATTATCCTTGGAGTGTTGGCTATGCTGGCTGGGAATGATGGGAGTGGTAGTCCAACAAATCTGGACAGTTCATTCATGTGTTGGAATAGTTAGGATGTGTTTAGTGTATAACAGATGAGTCTTTCAGTAATGGGTAGTGTTACTATATTTTAATCTTAGTTTAGCTCAATTCAGTTTGGTTTACTTTTAGTTTTAATTACACTTGTATATCATTTCTGTATAGTTTGTTTCTTTCTCTTTCTTTCCCATAGTTGTGGATTAGTTTGTATCTTCTACTAAAATTAATAAATATTAAATCTCAAAAGTGATCGCCAAGGAATATCAGGTGCTGAAGGCTATATTGCAGAGGAAGGAACTGGCAAAATCACCTCTGAATATTCCTTGTCCAAGAAAACTTTATGAAATTTGTGGGATCACCATAAATCGATGTGACTTGAAGTCACACACACAGCAAAAGCACACGCACACTTTTCAAAACAGTGCTCTCACACTGAGTTTTCTCCCCCTTGCCCTGAGGACTGGAGGAGAGGGGCCAAGTCATGAGATGTGGGAACCCTGGCTGTAATGCTAAATAAACCTCTTTTCCAGGTTTTGGAAAACCCACCCACCCATACCGACACATAAGCATATGTAAAAGGAGACGTGAGTACAGACAGAAGAAAGAACAGACAAGGAAGTAGATCTCAGTTGAACATTAGGCTTGGTAAGTGCAACAGATGCTCGCCAGTGGTATGGTCTGCCCAAGAGGTGGAGACGTCTCCACTGCGGGTTAGTACTTGGATGGGCGACCGCCAAAGGATACCAGGTGCTGTAAGCTATATTTTATAGGAAGAAACTGGCAAAACCACTGCTGAGGATTCCTTGCCTAAGAAAACCTTATGAAATTCATGGGGTCACCATAAGTCAACAGGCAACTCAAAGGTACCCACACAGTCCTAGAGTCCTAGTCTAACACCACTACACCATGCTGGTTCTTTTTCCACAGCTACATCTGATAAATCTATCAAGGGGTGCCCCCCACCCCCCAGCTGACAGCCATTCAAAGCCCTACAAATTGCCGGCTCCATGCTCCACTGAGCATCATTTGTGTGCCTTTCTCGCCAGCCTAGAGAGAGGCCCTCACATGCTGCACTAAGGTAGTTGGTTGTTCAGCTTCGCTGGGCTTCTTGATAAATTGATTGGTCTCTTTTCACCCTGACCCCTCCATTCCTTTCCCATCCTGCTAAGTCTCTTGCCAAAAACACCTCCCTTGACAGGTCTCCTAAGATGCGGGAAGCTATGGGAAAAGTCTGGGTGCGTTGCAAGGCATGCTAAGGACTGGAGAAATCCATCAACAACCTGACTCCGGTGGGAGAATAAGAGATGCAGCTCAACATCTATCACGGGCCTAATGGAGAATTTCCCCTGGTAAGTGGTTGCAATAATGTGTCTGTCACCAGGCCGGCTGCAGGGCTACACGGAGGGTCTCCTTGCTGCACTGAAAATACCGTCAGCTTTTAAGCGTTCAAAGAAATTAATCCATCACGCCACCCACCCTTCATCTTGCAGCTTTTATCTTATCAATCTTCCCGTTAGCTAGTAAATGCTTGGCATTTATAACATCCCCTTTATGGCCCACTTAAGCCCAAGTATCTGTTAAGAACTAAAATTTTATACTTAACCAGTTTACTAAGAGATAACTTGCCATTAAGTTAGTTTCGGCATAAAAACAAAGGGAGGAATTAAAAAACATGAGCTTTGGGGCACTTTTAAGAGTAATTGATTTATTTCTTTCGTGGATTACAATTCACTTCCTCAGACCTTCGAAGGAAAGGAGATAATGTTTCAACAGAAAGAAGATATTTTGAATGGTGAGGGCTCTTTGACAGTGGAACTGGTTGTCTCAGAGGGTGGCCAACTTGTCTTGACTAGAGGTTTTTAAACAGATGATAGATGGCCACCATTCAGGGGCTTTAGGTGTGGATTCCTGAACTGGCAGATGTTGGACTAGGTAACCCTTGAGGATGTCAAAACATTTACACACATTGCTTTTTTAAACGTTTTCACCTTTTTCTTTTCCATTGTCAGCTTTTAAGAACATAATTTTAGCTGCTATACATTGTTTTCATTTTGGAAAATACGGGGCTAATTTAAACCCATCCTTGGTAGTTCTGAGAGTTCCCAGGACATCCGTTGTTCTCATTTTGGAACATCAGTTCCACTCATACACCTTTCTGAGATCAAGAACTATTCAAACAAACAATCTATTCCAACTCTATGAAATTTTGCACCAACGCACAGAAATTACTCTATGCTCATGCAAATCAGTGTCACTTTGATGCCATTTTGATGATCCATTTCCTTTCAGGGAAATGTGTGTGCCTCCACCCCATTACAATCCAGAATTGTGAAGTTGAAGGGGACCTCTAAGGTCACTCATGCAGAGCTGAGACACTGGAACCATTTGGTGTGGAGGCATTTCACAAATGGCATCATCTGCTACCCAGGAATATTCTTGCAAGGCTAAAGGCGTGTACTCCTACCTATGTACAATGAATGCACACATGTTTATTCAGCTGCCATTACACATCTTGAAAAGCCGATGAGCAACAGTCATGGGGGAACATGGGGGTAGTGAGAAATCCTCAGCCCACGTAAGTCAATAGAACACAAGCTGCAACCTGCCCTTTAAACCTTTAATCATTAACGCATATTAGTAAGAAGCCCCATCATACTCCTGTTTCAAAACACTGAAATTCATTATCCAGAGGCACGTACCGCATACGGTTGCTTAAAGTAGCCCAAGAATACCAAAATGTGGGAGGAAAATAATAACACCGAGAAATATAGCCTTATCTTTGAAAGAAAATGGTTAGAGAGAGAAACCCGGGCTCAAAAATATGTAATGAAAACAGAGTGACATTGTTACAGTATTGGCATTAGATCTACTTGTGCAAAATTAGGCATATTTTATGCAAGATGTTCATTTTTTAAAAAAAGGGAAATATCAAGAATTCAAAAAATGATTCACAAATGCAATCAGCAAGGAGCACCTTTCTCCCTATTCTAATTTTCTCTGCTGTTCTTCAAAGCCTGCCCGGTCTCTGATTACTTGAGCACTTGGTATCCCACAACAGGAATTTTGATTTTTTGCTGAATAGATGGATAAAATGGCCCTTTAGCTAGATTGGGGCTAAGCCATTTTGTTTCTTTTTCCTTTTTTTCCTTCCAGATACAAGAGGCAATCAAAGGGACATCAAGGAAGAGAATCCTCCAGGGTCTAAAAGACAGGTATTCTTTGCCACATCCCTTTTGTCTTGCATGCATTTTGCTGCCGTGTTATCCGTGCCCAGAAACTGTTGATTTTATTGATCCTCGATTCAGCATGCTCAGAATTCAAGAATCTCTCTTTCGAGCTCTTATGCCTGGGGAAATCAGATATCCCCAGCCAAATAATACATTTGTGAAAATAATAACAAAATCCCAGTCCACAAACTGGGGTAGAATTTTCTTCATGCATGGGGCAGGAGGAGGCAAATGATCCCATGCCCAGCATAGTCATTATCCAGAGCAAGGCAGCATAAAGTATGCAAGCTGAGTCGATACATACAGAGTTGTTTGCCAGAATTTATCCAGGTCACAGAATCTGTTTTTAGAGTGCTGTCATTCTTATTTGTCATTAAGGGGACTTCATCTTAATGCAACCCTGTGACTGGGAAACCTCTAAGAGAGCCAACCATCAACCGCTCAGTCCAGGTCTTGCAAATTCAAGACCGTGGTTCCTTAAAAAAATTAATCTACCTGCAATGCAGCCTTCCTCTTTTCCTACTGCCTTCTGCCTTTCCAAGCACAATTGTCTTTTCAAGTGAGCCATGTTTTCTCATGAGATGGCCAAAATATGACAGCCTCAGTTTTGTCACCTTGACTCCTAGGAGATTCAGGCTTGATTTGCTCCAAGACCCCTTCATTTGTCTTTTTGGCAGCCCAGGGTATACGTAGAGCTCTTTTCCAGCACCACATTTCGAAGTAGTTGATCTTCTCCCTGTTCTGATCTTCTCTCAGCTTTCACATCCATACGCAGAAATCAGAAATACAGTCTTAAGGTTCTAGATTTATGTTAGCACAGAGAAGGGTTAAATTTTACAGGTGTGGTAGCACAGCTACTTTCCCTGCAGGGTTACTTTTACACAGATAAATTGGAGAATTTGCTACATCAGGATGCAGTGATGACGTCCACCAGCTTGGATGGTACGAAAAGGAGGTTAGATACCTTCATGAGTGATCAGGCCCTCAGTGGTTCGTGATGGCTATATATTACCTCTGTATTACTGGCAGCAGATCTCCACATAGGAGTTCCCGGAAAATATGAGTGGGAAGATGAAGTTGTACATGCAAGACACGTTTTATTCTTATAGGTCTCTGGTTGGTCACTCAGAATAGAATGCTAGACCACTTAAATGAGGTTGGGGAGATCTGAAGGGAGAGGGCCACTGTCTCCCATGGCCTATGACATTAGTCCCAAGATATTTAAAGAATGAGATTGGGAGGCTTCTGGGATCTCACTTGGGGACTGCAAAATGCCCTAGGCCACATGTGACCTACAGGCTGCACCTTCTCCATCAGGGAATCTTAGAGTTGAAAGAGATCTCATAGGCTATCAAGTCCAACTTCATGGTCAGTGCTGAATCTCCAGCTACAGTATCTCCAGCAGGTAGCTGTCCAGCCTCTTTGGGGAGAAGTCCAAAGAAGGAGACCCTACCATCTCTCCAGACAAATGGTTCCATTGCTGAACTGCTCTCACTGCCAAGATGTATCTTCTCTGTTTAATTGAAATCTATTCTCCTGTCACTTCAAGCCATTAGACCTGGTCCTACCCTCTAGGACAGCAAAGAACAGGCCTGCCCCTTCTTCTCTGTGACAGTCCTTGAGGTATTTAAAGAATATAATCATGTCACCCCCCTCAGTCTTCTCTTCGCCAAGCTGAACATGCCCAGCTCCTTCAACCTTTTCTAATACATTTTGGTCTGATGTAGTCTTTGGTTTTGATCTACCATGGTCCTTCCTGTGCCAGAGTTTGGAAACATTAATATTTGGACTAGAGCCCCCAGTATCCTCCAACCAACATGATGACTGGGGATTCTGGGATTGTAGTGAAACCATGTTCCTGAACAATCTTTCCACTAGGAATTCTGGTCTCCCTTGTTATCATATTAATATTTTTATAAAATCCATAGATATTTTCATGCATGCAAATTTCTGCCTTCATTTTGTACCCTCAACACACACATTTTTGCAGAACTTTTCTGAAATATCGCATCATATGCCATTTCCCCTCAACGTGCCCACTGTGCATGCAGTTTTCCAGAACACGAACTAGCAATCTCTTTGCTTACTGGGGGAACCCTTGGAGATGTAGTCCAAATATATATACGTATATTTATATACACACACAACCAAAAAGGCACAAAATTCTTTGTGCAAGCTTTTGAAGTATACACACTTCTTTGGAATAGTTTTGCACTCAATACAGCTACCCCTGCATTTATGGTCAGGAATTTATCCAAGCTCCGTAATATTCCCAAATCAATTTTTTTGTATTTTCCAATTAGAAAATTTCAGCACAACATTCAGAAAAAGACAAAAAAAAAGGGAAGTATTAGTGTATTCCAGCCTGCATACTAGTCCAACAACCATGAGACAGGCTGGTTTATATTCAAAGGAAAACCAGCCATTCTTTTAAATTATATTCCTGCAATGTGAAATTCAACACTGTTGGATCTTGTATGCTGTTACTGTTCTAAAAGAATTTGTAATCCAAGGTTGGAAAGATAAACATTCCTCATCCATTGTTCACTGATCAAAAAATCTCCCTGCTTTAGCTATGCATGAATGTGTATTTTATAGACATTAATATCAAAAATAGCCTATTTCGAGAAATATGATCCACTTATACCCATGTATATTCCTTGTTCATATCCTATGTATTTCCACCTTCCCATTTTTTCCTTGTTTTTTTCCCCCCATTCTCTTTCTTCAAAAAGTCAATTTCTTTTTCTTTTCTTTTCTTTTCTTTTCTTTTCAAAGGAGAACAAATTCTCAGCATTTCCCCCAGTGACTCTGGAATATGTAGGAGGCTGGAAGTCGAAGCTTAGCACCAGGTGAATCTGTTTCACACTCAAAGCCTTTTTTCTTTTCCTGGAGCCTAATGCTGGAGTAATCACAAATGCACACGCGGAAGCCGCTGTGGCTCTCTTCTCATGAAATGCACCGTCAAAGCCCGCGTGGCTAGCTCAGCCTCCCTGCGCGTGCTAAAGAATACATTACAGAGACAACTTGATGAAGAAGGGGAAATTGTTAGCAATGTCTCTCGCTCGTGTGGTGCATCTTTGTAATCCACCTCTAATTCCTCTCTTCGGCAGAAAGTAGCAGCAACACCTGGCTCTTTGTATGTACATCCACATCCCAGATGAAAAAAAGAAAGACAAGGCTGGTTTACAGGGGTGTAGTGATGTGGAGAGAGCCGGGGTAGTGTAGTGGTTTCAGCGTTGGGCAACAAGCCTAGAGACCAGGGTTCAGTTCTCCACTCAGCCTTGGAAACTCACTGGGTAACCTTGGGTGTGTCACACACTCTCAGCCCCATAAAATCCCACGATGAGTTCTCCTTAGGGCAGTGGTGCTCAACCTTCCTAATGCCACGACCCTTTAATATAGTTCCTCATGTTGTGGTGACCCCCAACCATAAAATTATTTATTTATTATTTACAATGCCTCCCCCTCGGCAAAGGCCGCCTCGCCGGCAAGGAACAAGAGGGGCGGGCAAGGAGGGAAAGAGTAGCCGTGTGTCTCCCCCGGGGGAAAACTCCGAGAACCCCCCAGACTCTGCTTCTGCTTCGCTCTCGTTTCCGCTGAGGGGGCAGTGTGGGAAAAGTTTCCAGAGTGTCGACCCTGGCCGGGGGGAGGAATCCCAGCGCCTTTGTCTTTTGTGCCAGGCGCAGCTCACCCCCTCGGAAAAGTGCCGCCTTGAGGCCCCCCGGCCCTTCCACAGTGCCCCCCTCCATGGTGAGTGGGGCAGGGGCTGTGGCAAGGAGGGGGCCTGCCCCCCGTGCTGCCGCCCCCCCCCAAGATGGCCCGTCAGATGGAAAGTTCTCCGGTAGCAGAGAAGGGGAGCGATTTCAGTCCCTTCTGAACAGGGGGCAGGAGGATGCGAGCATGTGGCTCGCGCTTGCGCATCACCACTCCTGCTGTGGTGACGCTGTGGCCTCACACACTCCCGCCAAAGGGGGCGGGAGGATGCGAGTGCGCGGCTCGCGCTTGCGCACCACCACCAAGGAGGGAATAGAGCCTAAGACCATCAGAAATACGTATTTTCCAATGGTCTTAGGCGACCCCTGTGAAAAGGTCGTTCAACCCCCAAAGGGGTCGCGACCCACAGGTTGAGAACCACTGCCTTAGGGTCACTATAAGTTTGATACAACTTGAAGGCAAACAACAACAACAGCGTGATGGGGAACGAAGCAAGGCAAGTCATTGCAGACTCCCAAATGAAATCTTCCTTCATTCCCAAATATCTAGAGTATAGAAGTATAGTGTCTACGTCAACAGAAGTAATAATACTACCCTATTCTCATTTGATCAGACCTGATCACCTGAAATACTGTGTCCATTTCTGGGTACCACAGTTCGAGAAGGATAATGATAAATTTGATTGTGTCCAGGGGATGGTAGCCAAGATGACAGAAGGCCTAGAAACCCTACCTAATGAGGAGAGGCTAAAGAAGCTGGATCTGTTTAGCCTGGAGAAGAGAAGGTTAAGAAGTGATGTGATAGCCATGTTTAAATATTTGAAAGGATGTTATTGGAAAGATCGGGCAAGATTTGTTCCTGCTGCTCCAGAGACTAGGACATGGAGCAATGCATTCAAACTACAGGAAATGAGATTCCACCTAAACATTAGGAAGAACCTCCTGAAGGTAACAGCTGCCCTGAAGTGTGGTGGAGCCTCCTTCTTTGTAGGTTTTTAAATGGATGGCCATGTGTTATGTATGCTTTGATGGTGTATTTCCGCATGGCAGAAGGGGGTTGGACTGGAGGTCCTTGTGGTCTCTTCCAACTCTAGGATTCTATGATTGCATAAGACAATGGCCATTTCCATAGTAGGCCGGCCACCCCCTCCCGAAACTGCAAACCCCAGGATTCCATAGGATGTTGCAAGTGGAATCATAGCGCTATAACAGCCTACTGCGGAAATGGCCACAGTGACTCATTGGGGGAAAAAACCCAGAACTGCATTGTTCCATATGGCCTTTGGCTTTTAAAAGTGAATCAGAGGATTGGAAGGAACCTCAAAGACCATCTAGTTCAACCCCTTTTCATGCTGGAATACACAGAAAAAGAACTCCTGAAAGACAGCCATCCAACCTCTGTTTAAAGCTCTCCAAAGGCATTTGCAATTGTTTCAAGCTATTTTAAAGGAACACTTTTGGAGATTTTTTTTTTTGTATATCACTATTTTTAAAAGAATATTTTTAGTTTTTTTTTTGTTTTTTTTGTATATTACTTTGGGAGTCCTGTGTGCAGAGGCACAATGAACCCATACTTTTGATAAATAGATGAAGAGAGAGAGAGAGCTTTTGTGTATTACTTTTCCTAGTATATGCAATTTTGTATTTGATGAAAATTTGATGACAAGTCCAATTTGGAAAATACCTTAACCTGTGTCCCTTATTAGAATAGTAACAGCAAATTGATTTCATTCACTTAAAAAAATAGGGAACAAATGAAATGCAGCCCCATACTAACTGTTTGCATGTGTGCATATGCTTTCAAGTTTCCTATCAATTTATGGCAACCTCATGAACTCCTTGGGGGTTTTTTAAGGCAAGGAATCAGCAGAGGTGGCTTTGCCAGTTCCTTCCTCTAACATAGAGCCTACAACCCCTGGTCTCTGTTGGCCATCTCCCATCCAAGTACTAATCACTGTTGACCCTGCTTTGCTTCCAAGATCAGATGAGATCTGGTGTGTTTAGCATACTTAGGCCCTCTTACTAGCTGTAATGAGAGCATAAAAACATAAGAACCACCATGTTGGATCAGACCAAAGGCCCATCTAATACAACATTCCATTCACACATGGAAAGCTCACAAGCAGATCAGGAACGCAACAGCCTCCTTAAAGCTCCCGTTGACCAGTGACTGGTATATTCCAATCCAGGAGATGATCTACAACCATCACGACTAGTAGCCATTGATCCATCACGAATTTGCCCAATTCAATTCCATTTTAGAGTCATCATGGCAAACAGCCCTCAATACATCTTGTGACAAGGCAGACGCTCAATTTATTATTTGCCTTGGCTTTTTTCCCCCTGAACAAGGAATAGGCATTACCTTGATCAATTGATTCACCAGCCCCCCAGATGTGACCTCCACTGCTCTGCTTAGGAATCAGTTGATTGCTTGCATAGCAGCGCCTATAAATTCTTCATCAATCACTCCCTGTTCTGCCTGCAGTCTAGTTCCAGCGGGCCATCGCCTTCCACCTCCCTCCACAACAAACCGCTATTTCTTTGCATGTAAGCTTTCCCCCCAACATGTAGAATTTAACCCATTCAAGTCCACAAGCTGTGTGGCAGACAAAATCTCCCTGCTGCAGAAATTTAGACTCATGCTATTATCCTGGTAGCCAAATGATCCCTGTTAAACAAAGGAAGGAATAGAGAGCTAATCAAGACATAATAACAGGCATGATTAGGGGCTGACCCAAGTAATTTTCCCCCTACTGGTACTAGGGTTAAAAGAGGAGCCCTGCCGGATCAGATCTAAGGCTCATGATCCTCATTTTCAGAGTAAAAGAATAAAAGAATTGTGGGGCACCTTTAGGACTAATGCATGTATTCTAGCAAAAGAGCTTTTATGACTACAGTATCTTCCTCATTTGCATGGAATACAATTTTAGTGATTCAGAGAGAGAGGGCGAATGGTAGGAGTTTGGATGCAGACATTGAAATCACAGCAGAGATATAATTCTTCAGTCATTTTCTCTTCAAAGGAAGAAACAAGAATTTTCTACCCAGTGCTTGCAAAAACCACGATTTTTAAAACATATTTGCAATTCTGGGGTTTAATTGGCACAAAATTTGCACATGATCATTTTACACAGAAAATAGCAATTTCTGCACAGGAGACAGCATTTGCTGTGAAAACAAAAACAAAAAAACCCCCATGTTTCTTCATAGAAATATTGCAAAACAACAAGATAAAAATTTTGCGCAAAATAAGTCCAGCATTGTAAAGGTTATCATCAGTCCAGAATTCTTCTCATCAGAGTTTCTCAGCATTCAAAGAACACATGCAAAGTTGTTGCAAAGGCGGAAGACACACAGTGCCCTCTCCTTCCCGGCAATTCAGAGGCACTAGGTTCATTCTCACACTCCACAGCTATTGTGCTTTCAAACTTTATACATTTTAACTGGTATGATTACATCCTTTGGAATCCTGGGATTTGTGGTTTGTGAGACACCAGAACTTTCTGGCCAAGAATTCTCAGTGCTTTAAAAAACTGCAAACAGAGATTTAAGTTTATATCCTTCCCTTCTTCTTTTTTATAATAAATAATGATTCTAGACTAATTGTATGTATAATGTATAAATTGTATGTATAAAGATCAATACAGTATTGTCTACATTGTATATCAATTATTATATAATATTTTAAGATTTGAAGGTAATATGTAAATACTGACCTGAAGATTCCCACTTTCTTTTTTACTTTATTCTAAGATATGATTAACGTATCTTCTGTAACCTGTGTACGTGTGTGTGTGTGTGTGTGTTAATATATATATAGAAAAAAATACCCTACAAATTCCAGGATTCCATAGGTTCAATGCTAAGAGTGAACTAGCCTCTCCCTTAGAACAAGGAAGGAATTGTGTGGCTCACCACATGTTACTGGATTGCAAATCCCATCAGCCCTGGCCAGCATAGCCCATAGAGGAACTCTGGGAGGGACAATCTAACAGCATCCAAAAGGCTGCCGGTTCCATGCTCTGCATAAATATGAGGTACACAGAGTTAAAAAACAGCTTTAAAGATATTGATATACTACTTTGGGCAGATGTTTCCAGACTGCCGTAGTCTGACATAGCTGTACCACCCGCTGGACGGTTGTTCATCCTTGAGGCCTGAAAGCTGAGGCTATAAATAGTGTATGCCAACATCTTCTTCAACCCTCATCCACAGCTCCTCCTGACACATTGACTGGCCTTTAAAATAACTACAGCTCCCGGCTGATGAGTATCGATTGCCATTTTCTTTGCATCTAGCAAATGCTCAGCAAGCAGAACCCGGCCTTAGTAATCCCCCTCGGTCACAGCCAATCGAAAGCTCCCATCCTGGAGATCAGGGTGTAGGCAAGTTACTTTTTATTTGGACTGCCACTCTCAGAATCCTACGAGCTGCAGGCCCCCCAAAAGTTTTTTGCATTCCAAAAAAGTAACTATTCATAGCTAATGAACTGAGGATGGAGGAGTGGATCATTAAGGTTGCTGACTTAGCCTAAATGGCCAAAGGAATGTAGGTTTTAAAAGATAAGTCAATTAAAGATTTTCTTTTTGAAATATTGGATACAGTTTATGGACGTTGTGAGCAATAAGAAATCTAACGACGCAATAATTTGTGGCTTTAGTTACTACAACTTTTTACTTTCACAAATGTTTGGGACACAGAACACTTGTGAAAGTCAAAACACCATGAGTAATTCCCTTCATCCTGCATGAGCACTCCCATTCCTTTCCAGGGCTGCACCCTTCCATTCCCTTGCCTTTTGCCTGAGCGCATGGGTCTTCCTTCTCCATGCCCAAGCAAAAGGCAAGAGAAAAGGGAGCGGCAGAATGATAAGATTTGCAAGTAGGCAAGACTGGACCAAAATTGTGTGAGGAAAGGTCGGACAGAACCTAAGTCCAAATAAAATATACATGATGTACATTAAGATTTGCACCTGGGAAGACAGTGGATGATGCAATTCCATGTAATACCTGCTTGAGTCATTGGGTTGTGCAACCAGGGAAGAAGGTTGCATCCTACCTGGGGTCTAGCAAGGTTGGCTAGAGTTGTATCAGAAATGTACGTACATAAGGGGGGTGTTCTAGCCAACTGTGCCCTCTTGATGTCTGAAGGAGTGGCCGGAGGCTATGTTGGATGCATATCTTTGCATGCTGTGGAATGCTGATACTCCATTGGAGGACTATGTATATGTATGTATCGTAACTGGAAAGTAAAAGCCTCCTGTTGGAAGATAACATTGTGTGGGAATATTTTTCCTGGCTTCAGGGCTTTGCCGCTAATGTCTAATACTCTGCTGGGACGCTTCTAAACTGTGTGAGTAAAACTCTGCTACATGGTGATTTTTCAAACACTTGACTCTAGTAAGCTGCTTTGCCAGGGCTCAGTGCTGGAGGGAAGTGCTACTGAGGTTTTTGTGTAGCTCCCATCATCCACCATCCCTCTGACAAATTGTTGTTCCCATTACACCAGTGAAGGACAGCTATGGAATACAACCCAGCTGCCAGAAAATACTCATCCAAAATGAGGCACACTTCTTTGGTGGCTCTCCCTGTTTATGTTTGCCCATACATTGTATAAAGAGGGATTAAGTATTACAAAATTTGCTTCCCCTCTCCTATATTTTCTGTTGCTCTAGACACTTGTGTTAACTTTTCCATTGGTGTAATCTCCCAGATTTTATTCCACAATCATTTCATGTTTATTTTTAAGTATTTCCAGCTTTCATTCATTACTGCTCCAGAACAGTATCTTGATAATCTTTCATATATATGTGCGTGTTACTTATGACCTTATAAGTGCTTTTAGCTGTGTTGGTATTTGTAAGCTACTTTATAAAAGATGAATAAAGAGAAAGAGAAGGTATTTGACTTACCCTCACTCCTGAAAATGTATCCTCAAAGTCCAGCTTAGGGCTGTTTCCCAGAGAAGTCAAGTGAAGACTGGCATCGCTTGGCAATCGCCTCAGCAAAGTTGGTGAGGAGGAAGAAGACGATGGCAGAGACAAAGATAATCCATCATCTTCCAGTGGGTCTTCCATTTCTACTGGAGGAGCTCTTCGGTGAAGATCAGGAGGTTCAGTGACCAACTGGTGAGAAGACAGAGAGTAAGTTCTAGTAGGAGCTCTCTTTCTTAAAATATGCTTAACCCTCCACATCTGTGGATTTGACTTTCATGGATTTGATTATTTGTGAGTTTCTCCAACACCTTCCTCCCCCCACCTCAAGCATTTATTTTCTGCACTAACACAACACAACACTGCACTAACACAGAATCCATCAGCCATCACAGACAAATGTCAGGTATGCTGATACTGTCCTTGCCAAACCAGAACCATTGGAAGGTATGGTGGTGAGTCAAACTCCTTTTGTTGTCATTGTGTGACTTCAACTCATTTCTGACATAGGGTGACCCTAAGATGAAGCTATCAAGGGTTTTCTCAGGCTGAGAGTGCGTGGCCATTTCCGTACTAGACTGTTATTGTCAGGAACAGATTCACCCTCAAACGTAGCAATAAACTTTAGTAGAAGATTTATTGAAACATAGTGAATGATACTGTCTATCAGACGTTAAAGCTCGAGAATGGAATGCTTTCCCCCCGCCTTACACTTAAACAGCAAGTTTCTCCTGAGATAGTTGTAAAAGGACGAACGTCATCATGCCAAATGGTTCCTTTGAAATTCCAGCCGGAAGGAATGGTTGGCACCTGGGAAAGTTAACAGCCTACTATCACTATTTCCCCAGGCTACTGCTATCCTAAAACAACAAACATGGAGGACTCCTGACATCCTGCCCCACTTTTTTTAAAAAAAAAAAATTCATATACATATAGATACGCAAAACAAGTAAAATATTACAGAACAACAGAAATACAAGAAACCCATGCAGTAATAACAAAGTCAATCGGGGCGTTGAGGAACATCAGTCGGCGAAGAATCCAGCGAAGGGGCTCTCTTCAGCAAACTGGAATGAAAGACAGGATGAATTGCCTTGAGGGAAGAAGGGAGATCCAGTTCAAAAGAAACATCGTTAATAGCTCTTTTCACAGGAAAAGGACCGAGAAATCGAGGGGAAAGTTTTTTAGAAGGAGAAGTAGACGAAATGTGCTTAGAGGAAAGAAAGACCAGATCCCCGGGTTTGTAAGAGGGGTTAGGCTGCCGTTTGCGGTCGGCAAAGCGTTTGTGAGAAGCTTTTGCAGACGCTATAGCATCCGAAACGGATTGCCAAATGCCCGAAAATTTAGAGACCCAAGCAGAAACAGAAGGAGGAGCAGAGGAAGGGAGGGTGAGGGGGGGGAAAGGAGAAGGAAGAAAGCCGTAAACTATTTCAAACGGGGGTTTCCCAGTAGAAGCATGAACAGCATGGTTTACAGCAAACTCAGCAAATGGGAGAAGCGAAACCCAATCGTTCTGGTTTTCAGAAACAAAGCACCTAAGAAATTGTTCAAGAGATTTGTTAGCACGCTCAGATTGGCCATCTGTTTGGGGGTGATAAGCACTGCTGAGTTTCTGAGTGATTCCCAGGGTTTTCAAGAGGCAGGTCCAAAACTTGGAAGTGAAAATTGGATCCCTGTCCGAAATAATCACCGAAGGTAGTCCGTGAAGTTTCCATACATGATGAACGAATAGGTCAGCAAGTCGTTCAGCATTGGGTACTTTCTTTAGAGGAACAAAATGACATTGCTTGGAAAAGTGATCAGTAACAACCCAAATAACATGAAAGCCATGTGAAGAGGGGAGAGAGACGATAAAATCCCATGCGATAACCGACCAGGGGCTACAAGGAGCAGGCAGAGGTTGTAGGAGCCCTTGAGGCTTAGATGTGGGCGATTTAGAAACATTGCAAGTAGCACACTGTTTAATGTAAGTTTGCACGGAGGAGTTTAGTCCAGGCCACCAAAAAAGGCGGCGAATCACATGCAATGTCTTCAAAAACCCAAAATGTCCAGCAGGTTTGGAATCGTGATGACGATGAAGTACATGCTCACGGGCAGCAGGGGGACGTAGGGGAGATTGTCAACCCACTCAATTTTGTCCTTATTTGCCGGGAGCCATGAGTCGGCATGCGCTGCATGAACGATAGCATCGCGGAGAGCGGAGTCACAGAGGGAGGAGGCAGAAAGCCTTGTTTTTGCTAATGTGCGAGTAGTTACTTGAGAAGCCAGGGAGGAGGCAGGAAATAAGGCTTTGGGGGGGGGGGACGTAGCAGAAGGTCCCTTAAAACAGGGAAGGCGAGATAGAGGGTCCGCCAATTGGTTGGAACGGCCAGGTTTGAAAACAATTTTAAACCGGAACCTCTGGAAAAATTCAGCCCATCTCGCCTGCTTAGGGGAGAGTTTCTTAACCGACTGCAAGGCTTGCAAATTTCTATGATCAGTCCAGACTTCAAAGGGGAGTCGGGCCCCTTCAAGTAAATGTCGCCAAGTGGTCAGCGCAAAATGAATAGCCTTGGCTTCTTTCTCCCAAATAGGCCAATTAGCTTGTTGATGAGAAAATTTCTTTGAAATGAAAGCACAAGGCTTGAGTGCTCCCTCAGAGTCATGTTGCAAAAGAACAGCGGCCATGGCAAAGTCAGAAGCATCTGTTTGCACAATGAATTGCTTAGCACTGTCGGGGAAAAGTAGCAATGGCTCTGTAGTGAATTTAGATTTCAAATGTTCAAACGCCGACTGACATTCAGGGGACCAACGAAGTTTGTGCGACTTACATGTAGATTCGCCTTTAGGTTTCCGTAACAGGTTAGTAAGCGGAAGCGCTATGGCTGCAAAATCCTCGATAAAGTTCCGGTAAAAGTTTGCAAAGCCAAGAAATTGCTGCAGTTGCTTCAAAGTTTTGGGGACGGGCCATTGCAAAATAGAGTTAATTTTCGAAGGGTCCATTTTAAGTGAACAATCTTGAATCCTATAACCCAAGTAATCAAAGGTTTGGGTGTCAAATTGGCACTTAGACAGATTAACTACGAGGTTATTATCTATCAGCCGTCGAAGCACTTCCCGAACCAATGATACATGAGATTCCATGGAGTCTGCATAAATTAAAATGTCATCCAAATAAATCAGAACCCCCTGATACAATAAGTCGTGGAAAATGGTGTTCAAAAACATCTGAAACACAGATGGTCCAGATTGTAATCCAAAGGGGAGAACCGTCCATTTAAAATTCCCCAGTGGGGTTGCAAAGGTGGTGAGCCATTCAGAGTCTGGGTCCATCCGAATCCTATGAAATGCTTCTTTAAGATCAAGCTTAGTGAAATATTTTCCTTGAACAAGATGGTCTAAAACGGTCCGTATCAGGGGAATGGGATAACAATTGGAAGAGATAACCTGGTTAATAGCAGAGTAGTTAACTATCAGCCTCGGATCCGCTCCGGGATCTTTTCTCTTTCGGAAGAAGACAGGACTCGCCGTAGGGGCTGTAGAAGGCTTGATAAAGCCACGAGCCAAATTTTTATTAAGGAACTTTTTGAGGGCAAGGAGTTCTTGCTGGCTCATGGGGTAGATTTTTGGTTTAGGCAGCGAGGCTCCGTCAATCAATTCCAATTTACAGTCAAATTCAGTGTGGGGGGGCAATTTGTCAGCCTCCCTCTCATGAAAGGCCTTCTGTAAATCACGGTAGTGCGAAGGAATTTGTTGCAATTCTTCATGGCCAATAGAGAAGCTTGCCTCGGAAGAGGATAGAGTGCCAGCGGTCCAGTCTATTTGGGGATTATATTTACGGAGCCAGTCGATTCCCAAGACCAATTCGAACTGCACCGCCTTGGGAACTAGGAACCGCATGCTATAATTATTTTGGTCCATTTGAAATGAGATGGGCATGGTGATTTCGCTTATTGCTCCTCCAGTCATTGAGGTCCCATCCATTTGAGTTAACTTGATGGGGCGTTCCAAAGGCTCATATAGAGTTTTAAGGGTCTTGGCCAATTTGGGGTGTAACAAACTTCTGGAGCAGCCAGAGTCAATTAGTGCCCTATGTACATGCAAGGTCCCATCTCCGCCAGTAATCGTAACCGTGGTATAGAAATGGGGAATTTTAGGAGTACTTACAGCTGTTCCCGCTGCTTTCAAACCGCCACCGTCGGGTTCAGAATCCCCATCTGTGTCCGAGGAATACGAAGAAGAGGTTTCACCGTCGGGAGCGGAGTCTCCTGTCGCTGCTGCAGGGTCCTTATGAGTGCGTCTGAGCGGTTGTTTGATGGCCGTTGTCTGACGTGTAGATTCTTTATTCCTGGGGTCTGCTCGTGCTCCTTTAGTCCCCACCGTGGCTTGGTTACTGGTGCAGTTGTTGGCAAGGTGACCCGGTTTCCCACAGGTGAAACACATGCCCAAACGGAGGCGTTTGTTTCGTTCCTCAACATTGAGGAAGGTGGGACGGCGAGGTTGTCGTTTGGTTAAGTCTTGTCGTTGTCGGTTCAACTGAACAGTGTGGGTTATACCCTCCACTTCAGTAGCTAGTCTGATCCAACCTAGCAGGGTTTGTGGGTTGGCCTGCATTAGGCACCCGTGTAAGATATCAGGATCTAGTCCATCTTTGTATAACTCGATAAGAATCTCATCATTCCACTGCACTTTGGTGGCCAGGTTTCTAAATTCACGCGAATATGTTCCCACGTCGTTCCTGCCTTGTTTCATTTGTTTTAGTTGATATTTAGTTTTTTCTAGTAGATGGGGGTCTTCAAACCGTTCACGCAAATGGTTCATGAAGAGCTGCAGATTTTCGGTTTCGGGGGCGCGGGTGTCATATAGGTTCGCTACCCAGTCAGCTGCCAGTCCTTTCATTCTCTGGCTGAGGTATCTAATTCGGGCTGCATCATCCCGAAAGAGGTGACCATGATCGACCATGAAATTATTTGCCATAGTCATAAAGAAAGAGAGTTTCTCACCCTTCCCGTTGAAGGACGCTTTCAGGTCTCCCACGTTTCTGAGTAGCGGTGGCGCTGGAGCTTGCCCTGCTGGTTGCTGGGGCGGACCAGGGGTGCCTGCCGCTGGCACAGCCGCTCGTGGTTCGCGTGCTGGTGTTCTCAATGTCTGCGAGGGACGGATGCTCATCTCACGTAACATGGTCTTGAGTTCGAGTATCTCCTCATCTTTTCTCTCCAGTTCTGTTTCCATTCGTGCCATTTCCGCCAGAAAGGAAAGGTCTTTGGCTGATGTGTCCCATCTAGCAGCCCTTCTGCGTTGTCTTACCGACATAAGCGGCTTCTCTCCCCAGACCCAGGTTTGGCCGCTTGTGGGGGTTTTCATAGCCTCGCTCAGCGGTAAATTTGCCTTGGTATCCATGGACGCTTCGGTCTCTGCAGTTCCATCAGATTCTGCAGATCCTCGTTCTTCTTCAGTAATTAACTGATCCACTACTTGATGCATTTTAGGAAAAAAAAAGATTCTCGAGCTTTCTGTCAGGAACAGATTCACCCTCAAACGTAGCAATAAACTTTAGTAGAAGATTTATTGAAACATAGTGAATGATACTGTCTATCAGACGTTAAAGCTCGAGAATGGAATGCTTTCCCCCGCCTTACACTTAAACAGCAAGTTTCTCCTGAGATAGTTGTAAAAGGACGAACGTCATCATGCCAAATGGTTCCTTTGAAATTCCAGCCGGAAGGAATGGTTGGCACCTGGGAAAGTTAACAGCCTACTATCACTATTTCCCCAGGCTACTGCTATCCTAAAACAACAAACATGGAGGACTCCTGACAGTTATAGTGCTATTAGTCCACTTTCAGCATCTTATGGAATCCTGGGGTTTGTAGTTTAGGGAGGCCCTCTAAATGCTCCTCCCTAAACTGCAAACCCCAGGATTCCGTAGGATGTTGAAAGTGAAATAATAGCACTCTAAGAGTCCAGTGCGGAAATGGTCTGTGATGCGCCTAAGGTCACCTCTTCCCCAAAGATGAAACTTCAGGGCAAAGGTAGCTCCTAATTCCCCCCGCTTTACCTCAGGAGTGTGGAGCTCTGTGCTCAGTAACAGTGAAGAAGATGGTTCCGGAGTAGAGACTGGGCAAACCTGATGAGGGATACCCAGAGACTGGAAAAGAGGCGGGTAGCTGGTTTCAGCTCCCCCAGGCGTGTCCTCGGCCTTTGTGGGAGGCAAAGGGGAAAGGCGGCGAGGTGTTATGGGTATCCGCTTCTTGGGGAATGGCCGATGCTCATGGAACGCCACTGCATAGGCCAGCCTTCCACAGTGCATTGCCAAATCGTCCGGCCCCGCTCGCAGCAGCACCATGATGTCACTGTAGCGGTACACGTCTTCATCTTTGCTAGCAAACAGGTTCATGCGTGGCTGGTTGGTGCGGGGGTAAATGGCAAAGAAAGCTTCTCCGGCCTTGACGCTGCCCTTCGGAGAAGAACCGCGGAGACGTAAGGCTTCAATTCGTAGACGGGCATCATGGGTTTTGTCATTTTTGCAGAAACCTGGTTTTTTTTAAAAAAGGCCCATAAATAGTTAATAAAATGGAGAGAACTCTCTCTCTCAAAGTCTCACTCCCAGTTTATCCAAATCTGATTCATGCAGAAAACCTATACACTAGGTACTTTGCAAATCTTCCAGAGAAATTCACTAGCAGCAGAACTGGGGAAGGAGGGACTCCAATGTCTTAGCCATGTTGGCTGGGGATGATGGAAACTAGAGTCTAACAATACCACAGGGGTGTCACGGTGGTGGGGGCATAGCCATCCATGAAAGCCCAGAGGGCTGGATTGGGACCTAGGAGGGCCAAGGAAGAGGAATGTGTACATTGTTATTATTGTTATAATAATGAGACTCAGGGTGGTTTAACAACATATTTAAAAACAAAGCAAGTTAAAAACTATACAAAGTCATTAATAGAAGTACCAATCAATGAGTTATTTAAAAAGTGTTTAAACAATTTATAAAGTTAAAACATTAAAACCCATTAAAATTCGTTAATTTTTTTATTGTCTAAAAATATGTACCCCCTTAAAAACAGCCTTTGAAAAACTAGCTGCACCACCCCTGGTTGCTGCCTTTGACTCTGCCCCCCGATCCTATCCTGCTATTTACAGGCAGCAGAGGATAGAGAGAAGTCTAGTCTATTTAAGCAGGATTCCAAAGCGATTGAACATCTGGGAAGATCATGGTTGCATGGCGAGTTTACACAAGTAACCCAGGCTGTGATTCAGCTTCATTGTCTTGGAGGAAAACAGAGAGAAATAGGTGTGTTTCCCCACCTGGTTTCTTTAAATTGAGGGACTGAGGCTCCTTGCCACTTGAAAGCTAAACTAGATTATCTCTGGGGCTCCCTTACCACCTTCTAGCAGGTGAGTACCCAATTCATGAGGGTGCTTAAACCCAACCATCAATACTCCACATTAGTATTCTTAAATCTTGGGTCTTTTGTAAACGTAATAGATCTTAACTGCTCATTTGAGACTAAGGGCCTTTCTGCACTACACTGTTATAGTGCTATTATTCCACTTTCAAGAGCCTGTAGAATTCTGGGGCTGGTAGTTTACTGAGGCCAAAGAGCTCTCTGGCTGAGAATCCTAAAGGCCCCTCCCTAAACTGCAAATCCGAGGATTCCATAGGAAGGTAAAAGTGGAATAATAGCACTATAGCAGTCTAGTGTGGAAATGCCCTAAGTCACATGGATGTAACTTTCTTTACAACAGAGATGACTCACAATACTACAGTGTTGCTGGGAAGATCCATTCCTCAGCCTCCACCCCTGTTACTGGAAGGACTGTAACTAAATGCCAGGAAAACAGGGAAATGGAGGTAGGGGAAAGATAATACCATAATCACTGCAAAATTAAAAATTCCCACTGCTCACAATAATTGCCTTTTGTTAAGCCAGGCAAAAGGGAATAATACAGTGAGATCATTGATTTTCAGGCCCAGAAGATCTGAGATCTGTCATTCATTTCCACCGACCAAACTTTATTCCTACATCATACAGCAATCATATAGCACTCCAGATATTGTTAACCATATTTCCCATTCTTCCTCACCAGTCTGGCCAATGGTGAAGAATTCTGGGAGGTGATGTCCAACAGCGTCTAGAGGGCTCCATGATTCCCATCGCATGCCCTAAATTCTGCACCGGTCACTACTGGCTTTATTAAACACGGTGTCCAAGACAATCTCATTGTAACACAGTTCAGTATTAAACTGAAATTAGACTGTACTCTGACCCTAAGGTCCATCTTGTTATCTTCTCCTCCAGTCCATTCTGCTAAGAAAAAAATCTAGACCCTGTCTTGATCTTGCCTTCTCTCTAGAGCCTGAAGTCTCTCTCTCTCTCTCTTTTTTTTACTACATCTTCCATAATCCCCTGACCTGTTGGAGGATTCTGGAAATTGAAGTCCAGACATTGGAATGTCTCCAACCTGTGCTCTTTCAGTATCCCTCTTCTTACCTTTGGGCAGGGTGAAGAGGAATCTCCTTTCTCAAAGGCATAGACTTCATTCAGGTTGCTCTGCTCGACAACATCCGTGGTGGCTGTGTTGGTGTAAAGGGGGTCTCCCTCATTCACCCGGAGTTGCACCCCAGCTCCGGACCCCTCCAACAATGGGTTTTCCACAGTGAGCCTCAGGGCATACCTCCCCATCTCATTAAACTGCACACTGGTCAGCTCAAAGTCAAAGTCCAAGATCTTCTCCTCCGCCTTCAGCCGTGCCTTCTGCAAGGTCATGGGGAGACGGGGCTCCCTGGGTTTGCCAGCCATGACTTGCAGAAGAAAATAGCAAATTGCAACAATATCTATAGGCAATCAGCAATTTGTTGGGTGTTTGCTGCAAGCAGCACTGCCCCATCTTCTAAGGAAGCATCCTTGCATCGGTAATGTGGGTTGTACCATCATTGAAAGATTGTGGAATGCAGACCAATGGCCTTCCACAAAGGCTGACACAATTCAGCAGAGAAGGATCTCTCCAAGACACCTTGTCTGTTGCCCAAGACTGACCTGCAAAGGCCTGATGTCCTTCTCCTTAGGCATGATGCTGCTTCCTACCATTTGCCTATTCACACATGTTCTCAGATAAGCAACACAGAACCAAGAAGCCAGCTCATGTCGGGGAGCAACTTTGCAAGATAACAACGAAAGCTTTTCTTACAACAAACAAGAGGGTTCGGCTTCCCAAGTTACAAAAAGAAAAATACCTCCCTCGGTTGTATTGGAGGCAGATGAAGGCATGCAAAAGGAAACCCGGCTTCTGCTTATCCGTTTGTTTGCAAACGAGCCTTGGTAACAACTCAAACGCAAAGTGTGGCTTATCCTCACCAGCAAACAATGCCTGCTATGCCCAGAAAGTGAGCCATGTTCAAACACATTGCTTAGGCTGGAAAGAGGGCTGGCTGGAAATGACAGGGGTAAAATCCAGCCATGCAGACAGCAGACATGCTCAAATCAGTGGGATTTCAACAGAAAAAAAAAGGGTAACCACATACAGCTGGCCTTCAATGTGTGCTAGGGTTATGGGGGGCAGGACCCTTGCAAAAGTGGAAGAATCACAAAGATCAAAATGTGTGTGTGTCTGTGGGAAGGGAGCTGAGGCATGGTGGCAAGAGTGGGCACCCAGGGTCCAAACCACATCAGAGAAAGAAGAAAGAAAAGGGGTGGGTCAGCCTGGTGGTCCCATACTTCCTCTCTCCTGCCCATCTTTTTCCTTGGGCGTGAGGAGCCAAAGGGTTTGTGGTGTTGAGAAATTGCACTGTGAGCCATCCTTAGCTGGCCAAGCAGCAGATGGTGGTGATAGAGGAAGAGGACCAGAGACAGGCCTGCATGGCCTGATCAGAGCCTCCAAGAGGGAAGGTTCCCCCAGAAAAGAAGTGTCTGAGGGTGGGCAAGGGTTGGAAAAACTTGCAAATAATCTAACCCATGAAAGTCAAGCCTGCAAATATGGAGGGGTGACTATACATATAGGGAATGAATGAGAGGCGTGGCTAGAGAGAGAGATGCTGGACTGAGAAAGAGAACAGGGATAATGATTATTTATTGCCTGCCCTCTTGTTTGACTTTGTTCTTGGTCTTTGCTTAGACAAAATGAGAAGCCTGGTGGAAGGTCGAAGGCAGAATATCAGGGTTTAGTCTTGGGTCCCATCTCCAAGCAGTGGCATAGGAATGTGGGGGCGAGGGAGGTGATTCACCCCAGGCAGCAATGTTTCTGGGGCGGCCCAGCCCATAGCCATGCCTCCGCACACTCTGTCCACACCCCCATGCAGCACAGCCACACCCACACCCACAGTAGCCACACCCCTCATACCATAGCTCGGCCCCCCCTCCATATACTCCAAGCTCCGCCACTGTCTCCAAGATATCTCATTATGTACATATATATAGATACAGGTATTACAAAATTTGAAAAAATATGGCACACTTCTGGATGGCAAGAGCAGTTTGACAGTGGAATGCACTGCCTGAAAGTGTGGTGTCCTTCTTTGGAGGTTTTTAAACAGAGGCTGGATGGCCACCTGTCAGGAGTGCTTTGATGGTATATTCCTGTGTAGCAGAAGAGGGTTGGACTGGATGGCCCTTGGAGTCTTTTTCAATTCTATGATTCTATCTATGACTTCTGCCCCAAAGCATTTCAGATAAGGGAGGCTCAACTAGTAGTAATAATAATATAGCCCACAACCCATCACCACCAATGAAGTGACTTTTACCAATCAGTTTGGCTGACCTCTCTATGGGCCTTTCCAATACTACACTGTTATAGCGCTATTATTCCACTTTCAATATCCTATGGAATCCTGGGGTTTGCAAAGAGAGCTCTTTGGCCTCAGGAAACTACCAACCTCAGAATTCCACAGAATGTTGTAAGTGGAATAATAGCACTATACCAGTGTAGTGTGGAAAGGTAGCATGTAGAAAGGATAAGGACCGGCGAGCCATTTTGTCTTGGGACGGGCCTAGTGACAACACTGAAAGCATTTTCCTAGAATCCAGTGTAAAGGAACCCCATTTCTATCTGGACTGCAGTACCCATCATCTTCTACCATTGGCTGTGCTGGTTGGGGACTGATGGGAGTTGGAGTCAAACCACCTCTGCAAAGCCCCAGCTTCTGCACCTTGAGATTAACAGAACAGTTTTGGACAAGAAGCCCCAGAGAGCAAGCCCAACAATCAGGACTTCTGGGAACTGAAGTTCCAAACCTCTGGTGGTCCTGTGAGTCCCTGGCTTAGAATCATAGAGCTGAAAGAGACCCCAGGGGCCATCCAGTCCAACTTCCTGTTATGCAGGAACCCACATCAAAGCACTCCCAACAGATGGCCATCCAGCCTCTGCTTAAAAACCTCCAAAGAAGGAGACTCCACCACACTCTGAGGCAGCATAGTCCACTGCCAAACAGCTCTGACCATCAGGAAGTTCTTCCTGAGATTCAGGTAGAATCTCTTTTCCTGCAGCTTGAATCCATTCCTCCTTGTCCTAGTCTCTGGAGCAGCGGAAAACAAACCCACTCCGTCCTCGACATGACATCCCTTGAAATATTTAAACCTGGCTACCATGTCCCCTGTTAACCTTCTCTTCTACAGACTAAACATCCCCAGCTTCCTAAGCCACTCCTGATAGGGCACATGCATCAAACAGAAGGCACGTGGGCCAAATCCAGCCCACCAGGCCATTTCATGTGGTCCTCACACCTCTCCCACAGCTGCAGCACTCCCCCTGCCTGGCGAGCCTGATCTCCACATTGCAGGTCCCTGGCTGCAGTATTCTGAAGAGGGGCCCAGCAGCCAGCACTCGTGATCTACTTCTACTTCTGACTGCCCCTCTGCCCAACTCTCACTGTCAAAAGCATTGCCATGGGTAACCATGGTGAGAATCCCACAGTGTGGAGATCAGGCTCACCAGGTACAGAGAGGGGCAGGGGGGCAGAAGAGCCACAGAGTAGGGGGAGCAGAAAGAGGCACAGAGAGGGCAGTGGTGGAGCTTGGAGTGTGTGGAGGGGGTAGGAGGGGGCAGGACTATGGTGCACTGGGGCAGAGCTGCAGTGTATGAGGGCATGGCCAGAGCATGTAGGGGCATGGCCGTAGTGTCGGGGGCATGGCCAGGGCCTGAGGGCGCATGGCTACGAGCCAGGACACCCCCAAAACATTGCCACCTGGGCTGAAGCACCCCCACGCCCCTACACCACTGAGAGAGGGTCTGGGGGGCAGAAAGTGGCACATTTTGGATATACTGACCAATTCTATGTCACTTTACAGAGGTATAGGGACCATAAACTACAATCAACTACCCCCAAAGTGACCAAGAAAAGAAAACTTGATGCAGATGGAAGGCAATTTAAATATTTCTCATGATAAGAGAGTTGATACATTTATATAGTCTTACAGATACAACCGGCCCTTTGAGGGCAACCATAACGCTGATGCGGCCCAAGATGAACTTGAGTTTAACACCCCTGTCACAGGCCATGGTTTGAGAAGAATGCTGAGAACATAATGTTGCTTCTCTGCAGGAGAGGAATTCAGCCGTGGAGGGCAGAGGAGTGGACGAACCGCTTGCGCAGGGCGGGATGAAGGACGCATTCTTCCACCAAATCTCAGGGGATGGAGGGACAATACCAGGGCAGCCCCATCAGCCGGTGGTGCCTTTTAATTTTCTCAGCCCCAGGGCCTGGCCCCAAGCCGAGCCCTTGTGCTACTGTATTACAAGAGGGGATAAAGTTCCTCCGCCTGGGAAGAAAAGATCTGCCTCTAACAACCACCTGAACTTTGCTTTTAGAGTTTGCCCTGCTGGGTTGTGTGTGTGTGTCTCTCTCTCTCGGTTGGGCTCAGATTAGGAGAGCTGCCGCAGCTGGAATTAAAAGAGTTCCTTTACCTCTCCGCCCCAGACAATTAGCTTTTGGGATAACACACCACCCGGGAACCACTCAGCAAAGAGAAAACATTAGAGAAGGAAAAGAAGGGCTCTAGCCCCACAGCTGTCTGTTGCGCAGCTCTTTGAACCTCCTGGAGCCTTGCTTTTAAAAACCAAAAAAATCAAGATTTTGGTCTACCTGCTGCGGAGGAGCTAGCTTTGCTTTTTAAAATCAAGCAGCTCTGCTTTTGGAAATCTTGAGTGCCACAAGGTAACTTTCTTTGCTTTCCCAAGCCTTTCTTTTGTGCGTCTTGTTTCCCTGGAAGTTCAACTTTGGCCAGGACATGGATTAAACCCCTGAGTTTCCATGGATCTGCTTGGCCTCCGTTGAACTCCATGGGTCTTTGCTTTGGAGAAAACATGTCAAGGATTGCGCTGCTAGTGTCTTTCTTGCAATGGAGGGGGGGACCCAAACATAACAACTTTATAAAAACTCTTCCCTCCTCCTCTTACCAAACAATAGCTTTTGAAATTCAGGGTTGTTCAAACTGCAGGGAGCATTGTATAAAAGGAAGCGGGGAGTTTGTTTTCTGACGAAAGCAACATTCCTCTTGATCCAGAAGAAAAAGACAATGCGCAATCCCCTTTAGAACTTGTCTTGGCTAATTAGCGCAAGGAAGTATTAGAGGAATGCTTTCTGATTAAGAAGTCTTTCTTTCTTTCTCTTTTTCACTGTGATGGTGAAGGAAATGGAACAAGAGCAGTAATCTCTTTGTTCCCCGCCAGGCTCAAAACAATTAATCAGATGAAAGGCTGCGATTGTGTTGCTATCTGCAGTAATTTTCTCTTTGGCCCTAGCAGGTGAAACCCATATTTTCTTAGCTCCTAATCTGTTGCTCTTGTTTGTTCCAGTAGAAGTAGCAGGTGTGTTGTGTTGTCTTCTTGGCAAGATTTGTGCAGGTGGGCTTTGCTTTCCTCTGGGGCTGAGAGCGTGTGACTTGTCCAAGGTCACCCAGCTGAGCCAGATGAACGGGGATTCGAATCCATGGCTGAGCGGGAATTTGAATCCTGGTCTCTTGAGCGGCATTACTGCACCATGCATTGTTGTTGCTCCTGTTGAGTGCCTTCGAGGCATTTCTGACTTTTGGCCACTTAAAGCAAACCTATTACAAAGTTTTCTGGGGCTGAGAGTGTGTGATGTGCCCAAAGCCACTCGGTGGGTTTCCATGGCTGAGCAGGAATTAGAATCCTGGTCTCTAGAGTGGTAGTATAATGCTCAAACCGCTACACCATATGCTGTTGTTGCTGCTGTTGTGGGCCTTCAAGTCATTTCCAACTTTTGGGAACCTATCACTGAGTTTTCTGGGGCTGAGAGTGTGTGACATGCCCAAGGTCACCCAGTGGGTTTCCATGGCCAAGCAGGGAACCAGACTCTGTTCTCCAGAGTTGTAGTCCACAGCTTAAACCACTACTTCATTCTGGCTCAGTATTCCACCTTTTACATCCTACCTTTTCTTTTAAGTATATTACAGGTAGCCCAGTGAAATCTACTATCCTGTTTTTTTAAGTATAACTTTACTGCTTATTAAAGTGGGAAGCAGTAGGAAAAGATGGATGGAGTCAATCGAGGAAGTCATGGCCCTGAATTTGCAAGATCTGAGCAGCGGATGACCTGAGATCTTGGACACCTCATTCATAGGGATCTCATAAATCTAAGGCCATTTCCGCACTAGCCTGTTATAGCACGATGATTCCACCCTCAACATCTTCTGGAATCCTGGGGTTTGCAGCTGGCCCCTCCTGAAACTGCAAACCCCAGGATTCCAGAGGAAGTTGAAAGTGGAATCATCGCTCTATAACAGGCTAGTGAGGACGTGGCCCATGTCAACTTGATGGTGATCAACAACAAGAATGACAGAACTGCTCCGGTTAAATTTATTAGCATGTTGAAAGGTGGATGTTTGATTTCATTCAAGCTCTGGAAGACAGCCAGAAGAGTCCCGGGCTCTGGGAGGCTGGGATTCGGATTCCTGTTCAGCCATGGAAACCCACTAGGTCACTGTGGGTAAGCCATACTCTCTCAGCCTCAGAGGAAGGCCAATGCAAATCTCTTGCAAAGAAGTTTTGCCAAGAAAACCAGGCGGCAGGTTCTCTTTAAGGCTACCATAAAGTCAGAATGGACTTGAAAGCAAATAAGAGGAGAATCTTTGATGGTTTCACTTGACTTGAATCTGTTGTGTAAATGTCATTCGTAGAATTTTGGGAACAACTAGGAATGCTTCATGGAAGAGAGAGAGAGAAGTTTTACAAAAGGACAAAATGAAATTCAGAGTCAGCTCGTGTCTTTTGTTTTCAGGATGACTAGGAGATGACAAAGTAGTTGCATAAATGGCATAAAGATCTGAGCTCCTCACAATTCACCAGACACGATAGTACATAAAGAGGAGGATTTTTCATTTTGGTTTTTTGAAAGAGAGGGTGTTATTTATATATTTACTTTGTTACTGTCATAACTCATGAAAAATTCTGGAGCTTATGCCAAAGCTCACGCCCTTTATCTTGATAGCAATATTGTAATCTTTATTAAAGGCCCTAAACATCGGTGATCTTTCTTTTTAAACTTAATGCATCATGTAGTTTATTTTTCATAGAAGGATAGTTCCCTTGAGGCAAAATTGCATTGCTGTAAGTTCAGAAAAAAATAAGGCGAATTAATACACAGACTCAATTGTTGTTGTTTTCTGTAAAAAAAATCAATACTGGTGTTTGTTTTTCTGCTAAGTAGCAGGAAGCAATTTTAAGTTACTTAGTTTCTTTTGGAAGGGAAGCTAAATCCAATTTTAGGGCCCTTTCACCTTGCAACAATGTGATTCGATTTTAATTGGCGTGGTTTCATCTTGCAGAATTCTGGGGTTTGTAGTTTGGCAAGGCACTAGTGGTCTTTAGATGAGAATTCAAAGTACCCCTCCCTAAACTGTCGGCCCTGAGATTCCATAGGATGTTGCCATGGCAGTTAAAGTGGAATCATACTGCTATATCTGTGTAGTGTGATAGGGCCCTTAGTTCTAACCAGAGTAGACCCATTTGAAATGAATGGGAATTATTCGTTGCTAATGTCAGTCCTATTGGTTCCAATAGGTCTACCCTATTTGGGACTAAAAAGGAACTTAACCCAATAGAATAAATCATTCAGTCTTCCACTCTTCGTTGGACTGTGGTCTCTAGCCAGTGTAACCCATGGAAAGGAATGGTGGGATTGTCAGTAACATCTGGTATACTGCATGATTCCCACCTTTATCTAGTCAATAGGACCTATCTCTATTCTCAAAATACTGTCTGTAACTGTACATATTTGTCTCTATTTTTTTAAAAAAAAATTAAATTATAATCAGGCAGTATTTGTTGCTATAGAATCATAGAATCATAGAAATGTAGAGTTGCAAGAGACCCCAGGGGCCATCCAGTCCAACCCCCTGCCATGCAGGAACACCCTCAAAGCACTCCCAAAAGATGGCCATCCAGCCTCTGCTTAAAAACCTCCAAGGAAGGAGCCTCCACTACACTCCGAGGCAGCCGATTCCACTGCCGGACAGCCCTGACCATCAGGACGTTCTTCCTGAGGTTCAGGTGGAATCTCCTTTCCTGCAACTTGAATCCATTGCTCCTTGTACTGGTCTCTGGAGCAGCAGAAAACAAGCCCTCTCCTTCAACGATTACAGGGTATTCTCGGCAAGAAGTATTCAGACAGAGTTTACCATTGCCTTACTCTGAGGCTGAGAAAGTGTGACTTGCCTGAGGTCACCCCATAGGTTTCCATGGCACGACACCACACCAGCTAGTAGCAGGCTGTGGAGAAACCATTAAAATGTCATCTTTCAGCCAGCCAGCAAGCTTTTCAGTTTTGAGCACTCAAAAGCTTTCAGCTTGATAAAGCGTTCTTGAAAGCTCAGAAGCTGGCTTGCGTTATGATGGCCTTTGGAATGCTCCCAATAAAAGTTATTGTCTGATAGCAGGTTTTTATTTTTATTTTTTTACCTACAAATGAGCGGTACCATGTCTTTTGCTTTCTAAACTGGGTCAAGTCCCCAGGGTCTTTGGGATCCAAATCTCGCTTTTGTTGTGTGTTTGTGAATTGTTATTGTCTCATCCCCGGTGGAGCACTGTTTTCTTTTTTCAGTCAGTGTATTAAACTTCTTTCTTGTCGAGGCATGGTGAAAATCTCATGGGTTTCCCACACGGGCAGTGATTCAACCTCTGTCTCTGTAGGAAAGCTGTGATTTTTTTGTTTGTTTGCTTGACCTCATTCAGGGAAGGTTGAGGATTATTCAACCGTCCTTCTTCCCCCATCCATTCCTTTGATGTACCCAAAACATGCTCCAGAATTTCCTCAACACCCAGAGGTTAAATGTGCAAAAGCTTGATGAAGTTAGCTAGCCACTGATGAGTTTTCATTAATGCACATGTGGGTTTGGGTTAATCTTTATCGGCTAGGGGACGTTTATGAAACAGTAGAATTGCCCCATGATGGGTCTCCATGTCTTCAGGAAGGAATGGTTTGCATTCAGGTCATGTCTGGCTTAGGGTGAACCTAAGGCAACCCCGTCACAGGGTTTTCTGGGGCTGAGAGTGTGTGATGAGGCCAAAGTTAGCCAGTGGGCAAGACAGCCACACTCTCTCGGTCTCAGAGGAAGGCAAAGGCACCCCTCCCCGACAAAACTTGCTAAGAAAACCCCAAGATACATTCACCTTAGCATCTCCATAAGTCAGAAACAACTTGAAGATTTATAACAACAATGCAACCATAAATGGGAAAGGAGCCCTATGCTTGGTTTCACTTGGCAACCCTAGTTTGTTGTCCAATATCATCTGCATGGCTGTAGGATTCCCACCTCTGCCGTGAGGAGCCTAAGGAAGTGTACTTGGCCCTTACTGTTCTCTTGCATTGATCGGAGTTATTATTTTGTGGTCCTGACTTGGTGTTACATGGCTGAGATGACATTTTTATTGATTAGGTGCTTGTCGCTCGTAGACAGAATGACAGAGGGATCCAAATTCACAGTGGACTTTTCTCTGTGTGCTGAATGTTGCTTCATTCAACAATTTCTTCTGCCCCTGGGAAAATTCAATGAACAGCTTCTCCCTTTTCGTGTAGAATTTCTCTGGTTACAGGTCAAATGGAGCGTTTTGAGGGACCTTTCACAGAAAAATTCTTTTGGATGATGTCTGCTAGAATCTCCAACCAGCTGACCTGATTGGCTGGGGGATTCAGGGAACTGTCATCCAAAAAAGAAGCTGTTCCATGTTTTTTCTCTAGGCTGCCCCCATCAACCCACCTGTGTACTGGGGTACACTTTCATGCAGGTACGTTCCCCATCTGGGATGGACAGGTGATAGCTATGTAGTGCTTTTCTTAGTGGTGGCCCCTGCTTGTGAAATTCCATCGCCCTGGTTATATAAGTCATCCAGTTTTGGGAGATAAATCTTTTTTCTTGAATCACAAACCAACCTGGAAACAGATTTTGACAGAGTATCACCAATGCTGGCCTGTAAAAAACTTAAAAGCAGTGGTTGAACCAGACCTTTTCAGAGACTGAGAAAGCTGCCTTTTCTTTTTCTTTTTTGGAGTTTTTGCACCTCTTCTGTCTTCTTCCTCTTTTTTCTCCCCCCGCCCCATAGCCTCTTTTTACAGGTCCCAGAAACTCCCACCTAGCATAACCACAGGTAAGGGATTCTGGGAGCTGTAGCCCTCCCAAAGGAATTTTTTTGTGCTCTGCCCATAGAATCATAGAGTTGGAAGAGACCACAAGGGCCATCAAGTCCAGCCCCCTGCCGTGCAGGAACACTCTCTCAAAGCACCCCCAGCAAATAGTCATCCAACCTCCAAAGAAGGTGACTCCACCACACTCCCCAGCAGCATATTCCACTGTTGAATGGCTCTTACCATCAGGAAGTTCTTCCTTATGCTTAGGTGAAATTTATTTTCCTGTAGTTTGAATCCATTGCTCCATGTCTTAGTCTCTGGAGCAGCAGAAAACAAGCTTGCTCCATCTTCAACACACCATCCCTTCAAATATTTAAACATGGCCATCATGTCACCACTTAACGTTCTCTTCTCCAGGCTAAATATCCTCAGATCCCTAAGCCACTCCTCATAGGGCATGGTTTCCAGACCCTTAACCATTTTAGTCACTCTCCTCTGGACGTGTTCCAGCTGGTCAATATCCTAATTGAACTGTAGTGCCCAGAACTGGACACAGTATTTGCCTAACCAAAGAGTAAAATGACCATGTTAGCTACAGGGTTCTGGGTCTCCCAAAACAAGCTTCTCCATGCCCTGCCTTTGCCAAGCTTCCAGTTTTGCTTTGTCTTGTAGCATGTTATGTTTTATTTTCCACCCAGCTGATAGAGTCAGGAAGGGAAGAGAAACAGAAGGCAGGTAGAAAAGAGGTTGGTCACTCTCATCTTTCTAAAGTATGGCGTGGCCATGCCAGAAGGAGCGCACTGTTGCCACACGTACCCAGCTTTTCCAGCGACAGGTGCTGCTGGAATTTAATAGCTTTTATATCTTGGCTCAGTAATCCTTCCCAAGGCTGCAGCTGCCTTCTTTAACCAGCACCTGTGCAAGCAACCCAAGAGGAAGCAGAGTCACTGTAATGAATGGAGCTGTCTGTGTACTTGGGTGTTTATGTGTATTAAAAGGATGCCCAAATCAATACTCCTATGGAGCAGCAAGGTTACATTGACTTCTCAAAATACTTTGCAAAACCTCTGGTGTGTGGCATGTGGATGTGTCAAAATGTACCAGTGCATCACTTTAGGTGTGTCAAAATGTGCCAGTGTGGCCAGCATGGGTGGGTAAATAGTGGAAAATGCCCCCCACCCCCTGCAAAGTTGCCCATGGGTTTGCTCATTGACTGGGTTTACTCCACTTTGGACTAACAATAGGGTTGAGTACCAAGTCTAACCAATAAGGAAAAGAACCCCTTTTCCAGGCAGCGCTCTCACCCTGAGATTCCTCCCTGCAGGAGGGCTGGCAGACCTTGAGATCTGCCCTTGATGCCCATATCGATGGCTGTGCAAATCGGTTCCTGCTGAAAGAAATCCAAAGCTGCTCTTGAAGCAGATCTCTTATCTATATAATTTATTAAAAGCCACATGCAATATGCTCTTATTTCCCTTCCAATCCTCTCCTGAACCCCCATCTCTTCCCAGGTCTCTATTGCTCTTTTCATTTAGGCGAGAGGCAAAAAGACGTGCTCCCCAGGGAGTGATAGATAGTGGGAAATGAAGAATATGTTGGGACTTTATTGAGGCCATCAATCTTTCTCCTTTGGCGGCTTCTCCAGATCAAAGCTCTTTGCTTTCTCAGGCAGAGGTGAGACAGAGGAGCAAAAGGATCAGATTTCGGGCAAATCCAGGGTGTAGTGTAGGCACCGTGCTGAGAGGCAACACAAGAATTTGGATCTCACAAGATGCCTCCCTACGTACCCTCACTTTTGACCCTGTCCTGACCTTGCTGGAAAAGTGTTTCCTACCACCAGAATTCAGGGCAGTTCTTATTTTGGACTACAGCTCCCAGAATTCCCACCGCTAGCCATGCTGATTGAGGATTTTTGGGAGCTGTAGTCCCCCCAAAGAACTTTGCCAGGATGTGCTAGAAAAGGAGATGTTGTCACTCCAGTGAGGGGCATCTACAGAGGAGGAAAATGTCTGGGATTGTATTTGCACTATTAATCCATGTGATTTCCCTAAGCAAAGTTGGGGGGCTTCTGGAATTTGGAAGTTCCAAACAAATTAGTAATGTTTCCTAAATTAAGCAATAAGAAATTTAACGATGTAGTAATCCGTGGTTTGATTATTAGTAATTCTAGTAAGTTCAATATATATAGATCTGGACTACAACTCCTACAGTGGCTAGAGTCTAGCTTGCTGAGCGAGAAACAGATCACTCTTGACAGAGGGAGCGGGGATTAAATTAGGCTGAGGCAGAGCATAGAAAAGTTACTATTCTGGACTACAACTTCCACAACCCATTCTCCAGCACAACTGTGCTCATTGTGAGTTTTGTCCAAAAGGCAACTTTTCCACACTGAAGACTGGATGAAAGTAGTCCAACTGCAAAATTTGGCCCTAGGGTTATAGAATCATAAAACTGTGCAGTTGGAAGAGACCCCAAGGGCTGTCGAGTCCAACCCCCTTCTGCCATGCAGGAATATACCATCAAAGCATTCCTGGCAGATGGCCATCCAGCCTCTGTTTAAAAACCTCGAGACTCCACTACACTCCCAGGCAGGGCATTCCACTGTTGAACTGCTCTAATTTCAGGAAGTTCTTCCTAATGTTTAGATGGAATCTCTTTTTGTGTAGTTTGAATCCATTGCTCCTTGTCCTAGTCTCTGGAGCAGCAGAAAATAGGCTTGTTCCATCTTCAACATGACATCCCTTCAAATATTCAAACATGGCTATCATATCACCTCTTAACCTCTTGGTTAAGAGGCCAAAGGGGCACAATGTAGCCAACCTCTCTTTCCTTCATTCCTGCCTTCAGTCTTCTGCTTTCTCATTCTAGTGTGCCTCAGCCTCTGACTTGGGGGGTCGCTTTCTTAATTTCGGTGTAATCGTATACGTTGGAGTGTACAACCTGCAAGCCAGCACTTTGCAAGAGCTTCCCCCGAGGCCTTAAGTTAGATGTGGGCAAAGTGTGGTCCTCCAGATGTGGTTGAGTTGCAGCTCCCAGCATTCCTGATCTCTGGTCATACTGATGTGGGATGATGGGACCTGTAGTCCTCCATTATCTAGAAGCCTGTACATTGCCTGTGCATGCTCCACAGGGGTGCAACCACTAATTTCTCCCCTCAACACACATATGCAGTACTTCAGCAACGTAATACAGTCTGCTCCTTCCCCCTGCTGTTAAATCTCTAGGTGATTTGCAGGAGCTCAGCAAAGATTTCACAACAGCCAATTTAAAAAGTTCTTTTATTTTTCTTTCTAAATTAGGCTACTGAAACAAAGAAAGCTTGCGGCAGGGCAAGGGCTGAAGGAACCAAGGGTGAACTTTGGGGTGAAAGAACCTGTGAGCTCAATTCTGGATTGGAACCAAATTCCTGGGCTGAGCATGTGCTCAGAGGCAACGTGTTCTAACTCAAAATGAAAGCCTGTCTTAGGCCAGCTGCTCGTTCTTTCTTTTAGGGTACAGTTCCTTATTCTAATTTTAACATGTAGCATGCTTGTTCCATTTCATAATGGGATGCAGTTGGCTCCTAGACTTCAGAATATTCCAACAAAATGCAGGTACTGGTCTGACATAAGCATTGCATTGACTTTCTTGTTCTGACAGTGTGCCTCCAAGTCGTTTCTGACTTAGCACGACCCTAAGGTGAATGTACCATGGGGTTTTCTGGGGCTGAGAGTGTATGACACACCCAAGGTCACCCATTGGGTTCCCATGGTCGAGCCGGGAATTGAATTCTGGCCTGCCAGATTGTAGTCCAACACTCACACTAACTCTCATTCACTTTCTTACACCCTTGCAAATGCTTTCTTTGTTTTGGAGCTCTTCTAGTTTCTAGTGACAACCATCCATGTGGGTATGTGTGTTTGCACACCTGCCTTCCAGTTGCCTGTCATCTTGTAGCGACCCCATGAATTTCATAGTTTTTTTGGGCAAGAAATGCTCAGAGGTGTTTTATCACTGCCTTCCTTTGAAATATAAGCTATTGCAGTTTGGCATTCCCCATCTAAGTACTAACCAAGTCCGACCTAGCTTATCTTCCAAAATCAAATGGAAACTGATGGCTTCAGGGTATGGCAGCAGATGTGTGCATGTAGCCAAACTGTGATTTTGGAGACCAGAGTTTGAATCCCACTTGGCCTTGGAGACCCACTGGGCACTCTCGGGCAAGTCACATTCTCTCAGCCTTAGAGAAAGGCAAAGACAACAAAACTTGCCAAGAAACCCCCCGTGTTAAGTTTCCCTAAGTGTCATCAGAACTCAGTTTTCAAAGGGGGAGTCATGATTGTTAGAAAGAATCTCTCCCTGTCATCAGTACTTTGTTATTGTGTGCCTTCAGGTCAGTTCTGACTTATGGCAACCCTAAGATGTACCTATCACAGGAGTTTTTTGGCAAGATTTGTTGAGAGCGGGTTTGCTTTTACCTTCTTCAGAGGCTGAGAGAATGTCACTTGCCCAAGGTCACCCAGTGTCTGAGCAGGGGTTTGAATGCTAGTCTCCCAAAGCCTTTCATAAATAAATAAATTTGGATATTTAAGTCTAAATTTAAATATTTAAATCTTAAGCCTTGGGGGTCCTCTGCAACAAATTATATTTACAAGGGGTGCCCAATAAAGAATGTTTTAAGAGCCATGTTTTGAGGAAAACATTTGACTGACTTGGGAACCTGTGAGCTAGGGTTAAGGGCAGCATAGCTGATGTGGTACCACCTTGGTGAGGATGAAGCCATTGGAATCTGTTTCTGAATGCACGTGCATTTTGGAGAGAAATTCTCCACCTCGGGATATAATTGAGCCAAAGCTCCAGGGGAAACACCTGACCTTTTCTCCGTTCAGACTCACCCTAACCTTGGGGCCATGACTGCAGAGCGGTTTTTTATAATCTCATACCCTCCAGCCTTTCACAGCTGGAAACTGTGGCCAAGCAACATCAGAGGATGGCCAAGATGACAAATGTTATTAATTCCGCGGACACCCATGCTAGGAAGAGCTGCAGCAGTTTGCTCTTGCTTCAGACTATTGGGAAGGGCTAGATTCTACCCATCTCTTCTCCTCCGACCCCCACTAAGTGTATTGAATGCAAACTCCTTTTACGTTTCAAAATTAGTTTGCATCACTAGAAATAAGCTAGGGACATAGGGGAAAAGTGGGAGGAAGAGAAAGAAATGGACATTTTAAAAACAGATGAAAAAGTAGGACGAGAGAGGAATGATCAGGACTGTCCCTGACAAACTGGACACAATTCGAGTGTATGCAGATCTGGAGCAGAAAATTGCCTTATTGACTGGCCTTTCCCCTTGCATAAGAGAGCCATTGCATGAGGAGAGAAGCAGAGCTGGGGTAAATTATTTGAGGGCTACAACTTCCAGAACCCCCCTGCCAACCACTTGGCAATTGTAGTCTCCAAATAATTTTCCCCAACTTTGGGGAAAAAAAACCCACAGTAGCTGCTCCCCCCACCTGCCTGGCTTTGACACCTGTGTATTTCCAAACGTAAAATACAATTAAAATCAAAAGGCAACCAATTTACTCCTCCGTTGCTCAAAACGAAGGCCAAGAGAGCAGCAGTTTGCACAAAATGTGCGTTTGCTAAGTGGAACAGATAAATGTCGATTTAGAAATAAGTACTGTAACTTAAGAGAGGCAATGTGATGTAGTTATTTGAGTGTTGGACTATGACTGGAGACCAGGGTTCGATTCCCTGCTCAGCCATGGAAACCCACTGGGTGATGTTGGGTGTGTCACACTCTCTCAGCCCCAGAAAGTCCTGTGTAAGGTCACTTCAGGTGGCTGGGGCATTGAATCCACTTTAAGTTTTAGTATGAGCTTTAAAAAAAAGTTCTCAAGGGATCTAGATCTATTGGGCAGATAGGGCTCAGGCCTTTGGATATTTTCTTTAATGTCTGGAGTAAAACCCAGAGTGGATTCACTGCTCCACTTACACAGCAACCACCAGCTACCAAGCCTGCCTGTCGAAAAAAAGTCCAGATTTAGTAGAATGGTTGGTTGAGGCCAACTGGGTTTTCATATACCTCCCCTATCAGAGAATATGGTTTTATGCATAGTAACTACGATGAGGAGGAAATCTCCTTCTGCGTAGCCATAGCTATAATTCATTAATGCAGTGCTGTTGAAAGGTCATAAAACAAAAAAAGCTGACCTCCATTTGCGCGGGAAGGCACTTGCCTGGTACAGAGATTATGGGGGAAGGCATGATAGCGATCTTAAAATATCTGAAGGGCTGTCAGGCAGAAGACTAAATAGACTGATTCTTTGTTGCTTCAAAGAGCAGGGGCAGAAGTAGTGGATGGAAAACAGGTGCTGGAGAGGCAGAGAAGTGGATTTCATCTTGAACATTTGGAGAAATCTAGGAGATGTTTGACAATAAACAGTTCCCCCCATCCCAGGTATGAAGCTCTCCTTCACTGGAGGGATTGCCAAGGTTTGGACAATCAGTTCATAAAATCATGGGACTGAGGGGGACTCCCCAAAAACCATCTAGTCCATCCCTCTGCTAGTGCGGGAATCCACAGGTAAAGAATCCCAGAAACAGCAGAACTCCTGCTTATAAACTTCCAATGAAGTGTTCACCACCCTCAAATGCAGTCTTCAAATGCTTTTACTGTCAGGAAATTTTTCCTAATGTTTAGTCAAATTCCCTTCCTCTTTCTTGCAAATTGAATCCTTTGGTTGGGTCTCACCTGAGAGTGTCAGGGAGCAAAATGAGAGCAGTGTCCCACCCCAATAAGAATTCTGCCTCATCCTTTGAAATTTTCCTTCCTCCTTCAAATTTCCAGCTTTGCGGTAATTTTAAAAAAGAGTCGAGCATCTAGAAGTGCCGTAAAGGCGTCCAAAGAAAAGGTGCAGGCAAAGTTAGCAGCGTGGTGTAGTGGTCTGGGCATTGGACACTCAGCCATGCAAATCCACTGGGTGACCTTGGGCAAGTCACACTCTCTCAGCCTCAGAGGAAGGCAAAGGCAAACCCTCTCTGAAGAAATCTTGCCAAGAAAGCACTGTGATAGGGTCACCTTAGGGTCTCGGTAAGTCTGAAACAACTTGCAGATACACAACAACAAAGAAGTTTGTGCAGTTTTTGATTGCTATTCACACATCCAAAAATGTTTTGGAAAATTATTCTATGCAGAAATATGCAGGAGAATTGTGAGGCTTTGCGCATGCACACACACACACAGTTTCCAAGTAGCCATACGTGCTTTTTGTGAAAGATTGCAGCTTTTCATGCAAAACCCAGCAATCTTACACAACAGGAATCATCCACCAAAAAAATCTTGTGCAGAAATAACATTCTTGCACAACACAATCATGTAATAATTTTCTGCACAAGAGTGCTGGGTTTTGCACTATATTTTGTAAAAGTCTTTTGTTGTGCAAGATTGCTTGCTTTGTTATGCAATATTTTTGTTGTGTGTGGTTCAATGAGGCTGACTCCCTGAGCACAGGGATAAAGAATTTCAACCCAATTTATTTATTATTTTTGCACCTTGGGCTTTCTTCCAAGGACCTCAGGTTGCCATACATAGTTCTCTCCTTCCACATTTCACCCTCAACAACCCTGTGAAGTAGGCTGGCCTGAGTGTTACCAAGTTCCCCAGATCTCCTGGTGAACTGCTTGGTCAGAATGGGAAGTTTAAACTTGGGCTTCTACAGTTTTCAGCTCCTCAATCAAGCCATCGTGGTTTCCAAATCCACCGTCTCAAAGCGCATCCACACAGTTGAAAGTATGTGCTTTGCAGAATATTACTCTTGGATCACTGGGCCATTTGCAAAAATTCCATTAAAATTCAGGAAAAGGGAGGAGAAAGAAATGGCTTGGACAGCAATCTTTTATCTTGCTGAGCAGGAGATCTCTAAAGCAGTCGATTTCAGTGCTCTAAATTACAGCGATCACAAGGACGGTGGTGATTCTTTGATTTGCATCCTTTAGTTAAAAAAAGAGAGAGAGAACTCTGGCCCTTTGAACTACTACTGAAATCCATGTCTGCTCTGTTAAGCAATGAAAACACCCAAAACAGAGAGTGGGTGGGGAGAAACCCAGTTAAACACATCTTTGGTTTCTTTAATCTCCTTGTCCCAGTCATGACCTAGTCTTTTATGAGCAAGACTTTTTTTTCCTCCCCTTACACCAGTCTGTGTTCGCCTCCTCCTTTGTTCTCATCAGCTGTTGAAACAGTGCAAAGTCACTTTGAACTGAGTTCTACAGAGCAGGGGGTGGGAGAGAGAGAGAAGAGACACTAAATGAAGCAAAGCAGGGTCATAGATGTGGAAACATGCGGCTGATGTAGCTAAAGACAACGGGAGTTCTTTTTTTCAAAAAAAAAAAAAATTCAACTTGGCAGCCAAGGTGAATTAGCTGCAGGACTCATACTTGCATCTATCTTTTAGGGTTCTGTCTACCCATTTTGCAATACCAATAACACGTACTTTCTTTGCTTTTGCCTTGTTGGGATAAAAAGAAGAGGATATGTCTTCCCAAGAAATGACAACTGAAGAGCTCTCCCTCAATGGCAACTTAGCATATGATGATGAGAACTGGTACATGTATGAACCAATCGGAGACCAAGATGAGTGAGTATTATTAATATATCCATTTCCCTGTGTGTGATTTGTACATTGTTGAGTGGGAGTTAGTGTTGAATGGTCACAGAACAAGCCCTTTCCTCCACATCTGGAGTGGAAACCAATTTTAATTCCCCAAACTTGTTTGGAAGTGTTTGTTGTTTGTTTGTTTTAAAAACTGGAACATATTCCCCCCATCCCTGTTTACTGGATCTGGGCTGTTTGTGCCTGACGTCTATTATTTCGTTTTAAAAATTAGCTTATCGGGATATCTGAGAGTGTTCTTGCATGGCATGCAATGGCATTTCACTCTCTGCGTTGAATGCCATGCAAAGGTATGCAGTATTTATACGGAGCATGTGATGAACATTTGCTTGGCCATATCCATTACTCACATGTGATACCTGCCCAAACAATTAGTCAATCCATCTAAATTGTTTATAGGTTGACTGGGGAAATTATAAGGAAATCTGGTGAATCTGAATATTTGCAAATATTTGTTTTGGCTCTAGCCACTATCATTCCCCTTCCTCTGTCATTCCCCTTCCTCTAACTTTAATCCTCTATTACCCTGGTATCAAGACTTCTTGAACAAGATCTGATTTTCTTTCCTACCCCTGCCTTCTTTCTTGGTTTTCTTCTGTATGGTTTATATTTGGTAATGCCAAAGGTGCTTTAAAATTGACACAGTGATGTGATTTCTGCCATGCATGTTAAAAGTCTCATCATTGTGTCCTACTTATGGCAATTCACACAATGATGGGACAAAATGGGTAGAATTCTATGTAGGTGGGGGGAAACCGAAAAGTTCTTCCGAGAAATTTTTCACCTAAAATCCAAAGTGAGCAGAGGGAGGGGGAAGGTCTCATGAAGCTACCCTGCTACAACATTCTTACTACCATCAGTGTTCTTGTTGCATTGATTTGTTTAATTACTTGCTGCTGCAGCCAATTCATAAAATTCTGGTTGCAACGATGGTCTAATTTTCCAGTGCCATTTCTTCAGTACATCATACCCAGAAGCCACCAGAGTGAGGGCAAGGCTCATGACTTTCTGCTCCTGCCCTCACTCTGATTTGGCTTTGTGATGAACTTTTTTCGCGCTTTGAACTCAGTTTTCCACAACCAAAGGCGGCTGAGGACATTGGGCAGATGAGAGAGAAACTGGGGCATTTTAAAAGCAGCTGAAAAACTGGGAGGACAGAAGGCTCATTGGGACTGTCCCTGCCAGATCAGGAGAGTTGGAGGTACAAAATGCAGCCTTCAACCATTCTGAAATTGCTGGCCTAAAGTATAAGTAGTAAATGGTGGGAGAGACAAGGAAGAAGGTATTCTTATAATCGTTTCCAGTTGCTTGTGAGCTTCCCATTTGGGACATGTGGTTGGTCACTGTGGGAACAGGATCCTGCTCTGGTTTGGCCTTTGGTCTGTTCCCGTAGGTTCTTCTTAATGTGCTTATGGTGCCAAAGCAATAATCAGCTTTGGTTCTAAGTAGCTCAGCTACTTAGAAATGGTGCCCTGCCACTGTGTGACACTGTGTCCTGTGTGAGGACTCAGCTGAAGAGAACAGCCAGCAGCCAGAACTGAAGAGAGCAGCCGTACGATGTTCAGACGATCTCACCACCACCTCTCTTGCACACAGGCATGAACGGCTGCTTCTGTTTTGCTGCAGCCTATTTCCAGAATCTGCCAGCGGCCAAGTTGGCTGGAGTATTCTGGGAGCTGTGGTCCAAAACAATAACATCCACATACCCATCCACCATTTCACAGATGAAAACTGGAAGTCATGTGGCCAAGCTCAACATCAGAGTGTGATCAAGATGGCAAAGAATTATTAATGAATCAAGGAAAAGAAAGAAGCTAGGAGAGGCTGCAGCAGTTTGCTTTTGCCTAAGCCTACTGGGAAGGGCAAGATCTCACTCTTCCTTTCCTCTGCCTCCTTTGAGTTAATTTTGTGCAAAGAACTCTTGCATTTTTAACTCAGTTTGTAGAAATAAGTCAAGGATGAGGGATGAAAGTGGGAGGAGGAGAGAGAAAACTGGGACATTTTAGAAATAGCTCAGAAAGTGGGATGGCAGAAGATATATTGCAACTGCCAAATTGAGTCAGTTGGTGTGTATGCACTTCCATGGTCTGTCTGAGAATATGGGATGCCATAACTTTGAAGTGAAGGAGCAAGCTTCAGTCACAGAATACAGTGTGCCGTGCATATATATAGGGGTTCCACTCCAGGAACTCTCACATAAAATCAAAACTGCAAATGCTGCATCCTATTATCATCAGTGGATGCAAGGTGCATGCACCTGTGTTGTGTGGACACATGCCCAGCACATCCATTGCTGATAGTTGGACTGGAGGCTTCGCCCAACCTTGCATTCATGTGTGCCGAGGTTGTGTCAGCAGACAGTGTATGTGACTTGTGGCAAGGTGTCCAAGATTTCGTTCTCCTTGCCTGATTAGTGTCCCACACCCAAGGAAAGTAGACCTTGTTTGGGGAAGCAGGGAGTTCTTATGGACTGCTCACTCACTTTGCATTGGATGGCAGCTTGGCTCAAGATATTGCAAGAACCTGTTCTGCTAATACCGATATACAAGGTCATTGCCCCGCATTGAAAAGATAAATTGGCATGGGCAGTCATTTACCCTATACAGGATGCCAACATTTGCAAGCATGCTAAGTGAATATGTGCACTTGCAAGTGAAGGTTCTGGAATGAACAAAAACTCTTTCTTTTGCGGTAAGCCAGAATAATGCCCCCTCCTCCTCCTGTTGTGTTGCTACTCTATGCATTTTTGTTATTAGACAATCACAGAATTATAGAGCTGGAAGAGACCACAAAGGCCCCCATTTTGCCATCTAGGAATACACCATCAAAGCACTCCTGACAGATGGACATCCAGCCTCTGTTTAAAAACCTCCAAAGGAGGAGACTCCACCACACTCCAAAGCAGTTCATACCACTGCCAAACTGCCCTTATCATCAGCAAGTTCTTTCTAATGTTTAGGTGGACTGTCTTTTCCTGAGGTTTGAAGCCATTGCTCCACGTCCTAGTCTCTGGAATAGCAGAAAACAGGCTTGCTCCATCCTCCATATTAAATGTTAGTGTCTGTCTGATGTTCATCACAAGACCCTCGGTTAAGAACCACTGCTCTAGATGTTTCCAATCTGGATTGGTCTCTTTCATTCTCCTTAGGGGGACCTGTCAAAGACATATGAACCTTTAGTATGTCAATTGGATCAGCACAAGAAAATGCAATCATTTTGCCTTGGAAAGAAGCCAGCTTTAGCTCGAATAAAGTAAAGCTACATAAAATGTTTTGTTTTATTTTTAATGCACTTGGCACTTCTTCCTCCTACCAGCATGGTATCTTTGGGAATACAAAACCTCGTAACCATCCCTGCCCTCTCTCTGTCTCTCACCAGGAACCACAATTACATTTCAGAGGCATCAAATGACTAATATTTATCTTTCAGGGTATTTTTTTTCACCCTGAAAAGATTAAATGTTTAATACTGAGAGGGAAGGGTGAATCACGGAATGCTTCAGAGGAAAAAATGTAATTTTTGAAGTACGCCAACAAATTTCCACTTCATACTGTGAAATTGCAAGCTTGGGGGGGGAAGGGGCCAAAGGAGACACTAGGTAGATGTCCCTCTCAAATTTTTGTTTAGATTTTGTGTCCAGTGAAAAGCAGAAATGGAGAGTTAAAACTCAGGGAGAGTTTTCAAGGCAGTGCTCTCACTCTGAGATTCCTTACCATCACCCTGAGACCTAGGAACCCTGGTTCTCACACCCTTGACCTGGTTCTTCTTTGCTTGGGGAGCATTCCATGATGACAAGTTTGCTTCGGCGTCCATAAATGGTGACCCCATTGGACTCTTTTAGGGCCATGGACCACGGTGGTTTGCTCACTGTGCCAGAGTCCGGTCAGCCCTCCCCATCACGTAATTAAATCCCCTCATTCCCAGCAACATCTGCTGGGACCCACCTTAACAAATTTCTTATCTGTTCTGCTCTGTTTCCTGACTCTTCAAATAAATTTTCCACGATTCTCCATCTCCCCTGGTCATTATCCAACCGCGTTATGCATATTTAGTGCTTTTAATCGCTGGCCATAACGTGAGCCCTTTTAGCTTCCCTTGGTTCATTTCATTGCTTTCTTTTTTTAAAACTCCCTTTCATTTAAATATATATTGGCTCCTATTAACATAATGTATGTACCCTCAAACCCCAGTCTTCCAAGGACTCTAGAAAAATGGCTTTGCATGCTTGACACAGATTTCCCCTTCTTTGCTTAATATAACAGTACATGTATCAGAGATATGGAATAAGTAGCTTTATCCCTTAAGGGTGGAAGGATGCAAAATTCTTCTCTAAAAATTGAGGCATCAGCTTAAATTAGCTAAAGGTAAAGGAAAAATATTGGGCCTTTATACAATATGACATAATTTCATTTTATATATAAATCAGAGGCCAATGCAGCAATATTTGTATAAGGCTTTATAAAATGAACATAAAATGCAATTATTTTAAAAAAACTATGTAGAGAATTTCCTACCCACCAGTAGATTCCACTTGAAATTTAACCTGCAAAGTAAAGGGGAGAATGATGTTGAAGACATCACCTTTGGTTAATAATCAGATTTAAATGTGATGGGACTGTCTTTTGTTTGTAACTTCTTGCCTCCTCTTCAACTTTTTCTTTCCTTAAATCTGTTTAACAAATGCACATGCACACCAGAATATTTTTAATTTTTAAAGTTCTTTTCTTAGCTGGCGCTATAGTTTCCAAACCTTGTAACTTCCTTTGCCCTTTCAGAACAAGTCCTAGGAATTTCTTATTTTTCGAGGCTGATTTCAGTTTCAGGGGGAAAAAATAATATATTATTAAAATATGACTTCCAAAAAATAAAGAGAAGAAAGGAGACGGGAGGAGGGAGAACGACATCGGATATGAATGTGGACTATGTGTATGCATTAAGATAAGCCGACCATATATGTCACATAGATTTGATTGAAGTTGATGTCTATAGAATACATACGTGATAGAACAATAAGCTGTCCTTACTATGGTGGAGATTTGTCACCTTGAAGTATAAGTCTTTTAGCTACAGTGAGAGCATGCAGAATTCAACCACACTGAACATCTATTAAATCTGAAGTCACAGGACAATAGCTTGAAAGGACATCAGTATCCATGAATATCAAAGGTTTTTCTAATACAAAATGTGTTGCAATACATCTAGTCAGACCCATGCTATGAGGAAGCATTACCTCTGTTACATGGCTAGCATTTAACTGAAGTGTCCAACTGCTTTCCTAAAAGACACAGCGGTGTCTAATGTACCTGAAAGAGCAAGTGTGAGTATCAGTCTAAAGAGGATCTAGATATCAAGACTAGGGTCCAACTCTTTATTCCATTCAGTTCAACCTTTATTGCTCTACAACAGTAGTTCTTAGCCTGGGGTCCGGAAACCACTGGGGGTCCGCGAAGCCCTGCTAGTGGGCACCAACAGCTATGGCACCAAGATGGCCTTGCCAAGAATCACCCAGTATTTGAGCCGGGAATTGAATCCTAGTGTCCAGAAGCCTTTAATAAATAAATAAATATTTGAATGTTTAAATCTCAACATTTAAATCTTGAATTAAGTCTTAGGGGTCCCTGGCAACAAATTATATTTACAGGGGGGCCCTGGTAAAGAAAAGGTTAAGAACCACTGCTCTTCAACAAACAACTGTGAACCATGCTTATCGTTTTTCATTTTCTTGAGGAATCGGCAATTTCAAAAAAGTTTTTCGGAGACCACCTTCCAGTGGCAGTTGGGGCTCAACCCAACAAATGGGACTAAAATACCAGTCTAGCTTAAAGCTGCACTGTCAATAAAGAAGCTTTTAGGAGACCATATCTTCCAACTGTTCCAGTTTGGCAGGGACGTCATGATTAACCCAATGGCAGCCCATTTGTTCAGCTTTTTTTTAAATGTTCCAGTTTCCCTCTCCTCCTCCCAGTTTCCCCCCTTTGTCCTCCACTTATTGCATTATTGCAAAATGAGTTCGGAGTGCAAAAGTCATTTGCACTCAACTCGGCAGAAGAAGAGGAGAAAAGGGGATGTCATCTTCCCCTTCCCAGTAGGCTCAGGCAAAAGTACTCTGCTGTAGTCTCCCCTTGGTTGTGTGTTCTTCCTCATTTAATCACTTTTCCCATCCTGATCACCCTCTGTTCTTGCTTGGCCACATGTGTCCCAGTTTTCACATGGAAGAGGCATTTCAACAATTCGAAACAAGGCAAAAAGGTAGAAAAGCTAAAAACCCATCGAACAATGGTGTGACGGGGAAGGCAATAGTCTTACAAGGAGTTCCAGCCACCGATTTTTAAACAATTTTCTGTTTCTCTTCCCTCCAGCATGTCCCCTGAAGTTATTCCGGACTGCTATCCTACCATCCCCTTTGACATCTACCATGCCTACATGGCTCCAATCTCTGTAAGTATCTTGTAAGAAGTAGCATGCTAATAAGAGAGGACCACATGGGAAATTTCTCAGTGACATACAAGCCTGTTGGCAGAATGCACATGCAAAGTATTAAAAACTCTGGGTAAGGCTGTGTATGCTTGCTCGCCTTGCCTGCAGGTCTTCAGGCTGGCAGGCTGTTCTGGATCATAGAATTGGGAGAGACCCCAAGGGCCATCCAATCCAACCCCATCGGTCATGTACGAACAGACCATCAAAGCATTCCCAACAGATAGCCATCCAGCCTCTGTTTAAAACCCTCCAAAGAAGGAGACTCTACCACACCCCGAGGCAGCCTGTTCCACTGTCAAAGTCCTACCTCTGTTGAACATGGAGGACAGGAAAGGAGTTTTCTACTTATGGTTAAAATCTTAGGACCAGAAGTGTTTCCTATTTCTATTTTCAATCCCAGATTTTGGAATACCTATATTTGTGTATACATAAAGTACAATACTATACAGGAAATCTCTGGAAGACTGTAAATTAACAGGCAGGAGCATCACATCTGCATTGTATTTGGATTCCTTTCATTTCACAGATCCTCGTGTCTCTCTCCAGCCTCAAGTCTCGTTCATTCCCTATTTGTGTTGTGTATGAGACACAAGGCTGGAGAGAGACTGAGGGACCATTTCTGCACTAGACTGCTATGGTGCTATTTTTCCACTTTCAACATCCTATGGAATCCTGGGGTTTGCACCTTGAGGCCCCTCCAAAAACTGCAAACCCCACGATGCCATAGGATGTTGAAAGTGGAATAATAGTGCTATAACAGTCTAGTGCAGAAATGGCCAGGGACTGAGAGACAAATGAGCAGGAGCACAGCAGCTGCTGCCCTGAAGGCAGAAGTGGGTGGCTGTCAACAAAAAGTTTCAGTTTTTGGATTCTGGACTTCCAGATAAGGGCTATTCAATCTGTAGCCCCATTTAAAAATAGTTTTTGAGATCTGAGTCATCCAGGACCATTTAAGCTGCCTTAAAGAAGAGAAGGTTAATTGGGACATGATAGCCATGTTTAAATATTTGAAGGGATGCCGTGTAGAGGAGGGAGTGGGCTTGTTTTCTGCTGCTCCAGAGACCAGGACAAGGAGCAATGGATTCAAGCTGCAGGAAAGGAGATTCCACCTGAACCTCAGGAAGAACTTCCTGACAGTCAGGGCTGTCCGGTAGTGGAATCTGCTGCCTCCATGGAGTGTGGTGGAGTCTCCTTCCTTGGAGGTTTTACAGCAGAAACTTGATGGTCATCTGCTGGGAGTGCTTTGAGGGTGTTCCTGCATGGCAGGGGGTTGGACTGGATGGCCCCTGGGGTCTCTTCCAAGTCTACATTTCTATGATTCTATGATTAATAAAGGCTATGGGCATGATTCCCTCCTCTTTCATGCCCACACAGTTATAGCACTTCAATCACCATGGCTGCATCCTACATAGTCCTGGGATCTTTAGTTTGGTGTGACGCTGTATTTCTCTGGCAGAGAATCCCAAGATTCCATATAATGGAGCGGTGTCATTTGAAGTTATCTCAAATTGCTATAAGTGAACGAAAGAGACTGAAGTCACATGCATAACCTTGGTTAAGGCAGTCCACAAGGATGGGGTGACCATTAGTGGATCCTCTTGGAGGGACAAGGTTCCACACACTTAAATTTGGATTAAAACATGAAGAGGACTCAGCTGTCATCTGGCTTTGAAGCAAGGACCCCCTACTGTGTGTTACTTCTGAAATGTTGAAACAAGAGGTCAAGGTTGGAGAGGGATGGCAATTTTGGACCCTTTTTACTCTTTGGGGGGGATAGAAATTTGGGGGTGTTTTTCCCCTTAAGATTCCTTAGAATTTTATTATATTAATAAAAAGTAATTGGAAGGGACTTGTTAGGAATATACTATTAACATGCCTCTTGCAAAGTAACAAGTAACGTTTTCATCAGCTACTTCTAACAGAATAGAAGCTAATAAAAAAAAATCATTTTTTTCAAAAAAAGATCCAAGGTTGGCTCATGATCATCAAACCTGATTGCATTTGTTTAGCTTTCTCCTTCAGCTCCTGACAGTTGCTGAAATTTTCAGTAAAAAGTGGAAAAGGGGATAACACACAATTTAGAGTTTCTTGAAATTGTAGGGCTGTGTTTCAAAACAGTGAAAAAATGTGTCTCTCTTTGGAACAGCTGCACTACAACGAATGGCAACGTGCCTAGTTGAGGATCCGGGCTGATTTTAAACATTTTTTTTCCACTTTAAAAAAACATGATGTGATGTGGGCCACTTTTTAGCATCTCATTTACAACGAGAAAGTACAATCATCAAACCAGTGAAAACAGAAGACCAAGAGTAGTGTAACAGAACAGAATATAAAGACGGCCAAGCAAAATGTTTTCAAGGAGTGGGTGACTGTTTCCTGGGCAAGATCTGGAAAATTATTTTTTGATTTACAGCTGCCAAAAACCCCCAGGCACAAGGGCCAGCGGGGACTTCTGAGAGTTATAGATTATTTAATAAAGTAACTGCTCCTCACCTGATCTCCCCAAACCTGATAAAAATGCCATTCACCCATGCTCTGATCATCAGCAGAATGGACCTCCTTCTCCCCACGCAGCTAATGCAGGTAAAGTGGGTTGTGGGAAGGAGTTACAATCATGGCAATAAAGTCATGATTGTGACTTAAGTAGCAATTGTGAACACAGAACAGTTGGATTTATTCATCCGTAGCTCTTCTGTTTTAATGATCACCGTTGTTGCATGCTGTCAGGTTGTTTTCAACTTATGGCGACTCTAAGGCCATGGGGTTTTCTGGGGCTGAGAGTGTGTGATGCACCCAAGGTCACCCAGTGGGTTTCCATGGCTGAGCGGGGAATCGAACCCTGATCTCCAGGGCTATATTACAATGTTCAGACTACTACGCCACTTCAGCTCTCACTACTTAGTCACAATTTTTTTATTATTATTATTTATTTGTATCCCGCCTCTCCATATGGATCGAGGTGGCGAACAACTTACAAATAGCATGTATTTCGAAACATTTCTATACATGCCCCCAACAAGCTGGATACTCATTTTACCGACCTGCGAAAGGATGGAAGGCTGAGTCAACTTTGGAGCCCAGCAGGTTCGAACTCACAACCTTGTGGCTTGCAGTACTGGCATTTAACCACTGCGCCACCAGGGCTCCTGGTGATGTTGTGATGTTATTGGCGTGATTGTAACTCCCCCACCTTCCACATCTACTTTGCTGGGCACCAGCTGTAGGGAAGAAGGAGATCTGTTCTGTCATTGACTGGAGCATGGCTGGATGATATTAACACCGGGTTGGGGGGCCAGCTCAGGCCAAGAGAAGTTACTTTGCGAAATATGCTTAACTAAGTAACTGATACAGGACTCTGGCCAGTATCTCACCTTCCCTTTCAGCTATTGTACCCTTGAGGGACATTGTACACTCATCCCTCCCCATTCACTAGGGTTAGGGGCACAAGGCCCCCATGAAAGTGGAAAAACCATGAATAACTCTAGGCCCTCCCAAACCATACTGAACACACACAGAAGGCATGATTGCCATATTCAACCCATCAAGGATTCCTTTGAGGCGAAGGTTCTTCCACGAGGCACAAGTGGGTGGCTGGGGGGCTTACCGCCACCTCCACTGCTGCCCCACACCATTTTTAAGAGGGACTTACAAGCCTCGCTCACAGTTTCTCAGTCTCACGAGGCTTGCAGTCCCTGTTAAAAATGGCATAGGGAGGCAGCAGAGGTGACAGTAAATAATCCGTGAATAATCAAACCCTCAAAAGTGAAACCAGCAAATGTGGAGGGCTGACTGTACTGTTCGAGGTGACAAATAAATGTTTGAATGTATGTTGCCTCCATGTCTGGCCTTTTCCGCATGCAATGAGGGAAACGCTCCCTGCCGCTATTCACCGGCTTTTTGGTGGGTCCGTTTGGGTCCGTCCTGATGAGGAGCAGTGCGAGCTCATCACTCTGCGCTGCTCCAGCATCCAAAATGGCAGCTTCCAGTTGGTGGAGGCTCCCCACCAACCACTGAAGCTCGCCAGCCTAAAGCCCACCCCCAGCAGATCTGCAGGCTTGCACTGGTGCGAGCCTGCAAATCTGCACCAGAGCGCAGGAACAGAGCGGCATGGAGTAGCGCGCTCCATGCTTTTGAAAAACCTGTAAAAACAGGTTTTTAAAAAGCACACTGCGCGACCGCTTCGGGTCACTCCGGAGCAGACTGAGGTGCGGAACTGTGACAAGTAGTCCGACCCAGTCCACTCCCAAGGTGCAGACGGCCTCCGTCAGAGGTTGCACCATGCCGTTCTACTTACCCCGTGCAGAAAGGGCCTCTCTCTATTCTTGATCATATCTACTTCTTTTTCCATTTCTCGTAGCTGGTCATCTTGCTGATGCTGTCTCTGCTGGTGAAACGAAAGAAACTGTACCAAAGTTGTTGGAACGGAGCTCCTGGACTGTTGAGGTATCATGAGGCATAGGGCACCTCTCTGATTCAGCTTAGAGACGGAGGACCCGGCATGCATTTTGCCATCTGTTGTAAAATTTCTGACCTTTTCTCCCTTTGCCAGATTGCTAGCCCTTAAGGTAGGAACTTTGCAAATGATTCATCTGGTAGCATTTCCAAAAGTCAGAGCAGTTCTTAGTGGTGTTTTCACAATTCCTAGGGTTTAGTGTTAATTCATGAGCCAACGTGGTGTTGTGATTTGATTGGAGACTGGGGTTAGATTTCCCCACTTGGCCATAGAAACCCACTGAGTGACTTTGGGTGTGTCACACACTGTCAGCCCCCAGAAACCCTCTGACAGGATCACCGTAGGGGTGCTGTAAATTGGAAATGACTGAAAGATACACAACAAGAACAAGTGTCCTGTTTCCTTCTGCATAATTACTGTATCTTTCTTCACTAACTAACAGAAGGAGAATACACTATAGAACAAGAATTCCTATATCAGCAGGATCAAGGTACAAGTGGCCTCCTAGATGCTGTTGAAGGATTGTAGCTCTCATCATTCTTTACTACTGGCTATGCTGGCTAAGACTGATGGACGCTATAAAATGCATCTCAAAAACAACCTAGTCTGCACCTCCACAGTCATTCTTGTGCAGATCTATTAATCTTTTTTCTTTTTACGTTTTCTCAGTCTGAAAAGTGAATGTTAAAATTTGGGGGAAAGATTAATGGGGCTAACATGTAGCATTTGCGTGCCCGAATGATACAGATTTTCAAGCCCTCTGCAGATGTTGTTTCTGTGGTTGGCTGCTGCTTCTTTTCTCATTCCAGTCTTTCTACTTTCCCGTTTGCTGCAGCCCTCTGCACTTCTTGGAAGAAGAGGGAAACAGGGGACTGGCTGTAGCTGTCTTTGGCATCCTTTTCTCCTCCTTGTGTGTGCTGGTCTTGGATAATGATCCTCTGCCTTTCATCTCCAACTCCTCCAAACAGTATCGAGGTAATGCTTGGGACAGGTAGAAGAGAACGCCTATGCCCACTGTTGTTGTAACGCTCCATCCTTTTTGATTTATTTTATGTGACATCAGTCGCTTTGCAGATATTCATGGGTTCAACCTGGGGCCATTTCTACACTAAACTGTTATAGTGCTATTATTCCACTTTCAACATCCTATGGAATCCTGGGGTTTGCAGCCTCAAAGGCCCCTCCATAAACTGCAACCTCCAGGATTCCATAGGATGTTGAAAGTGGAATAATAGTGCTATAACAGTCTAGTGCGGAAATGGCCAGGGTTCTATAATTCGCAACATCTGGACTCAACTTCCAGGTCACTTCCTTTTAGAAATAAGGTCTCTCATAGGCCTAAAATGGCCAAGGGAGGCAAAAGAAAAAAGAAAAAAAGAAACATAGAATAATTGGCTCCACATTTCCTCGAGAGGGCATTTGGGGCACTTGGGGACTTCTAAAAAAAACTTTTCTTAAAAAAATGAAAAAGAGGAGCCTGAGGAGGCCACAGAAATGTTCACAAACAGCTCATAGGTCACACTTTAGCCACTCCTGAACTAGGGAGATGAGTGTGTGAAGAACAGAGGAAGAGTGCTGCTGGGTCAAACTAGAATTCTCCTATTCGTATCAAAGCTCTGTCTCCCCCAGCATCTTCTTTTCCCACAGTGGCCAGGTAGATGCCTCCAGGAATCCTACAAGCAGAACTGAATATGATGGTACCTCCCTGTCCCTCTTCCCCTGCCCTCCAGCAACTGATATTATTTACAAATAGATCTCATCATGGTGCTTTCAGTGTCATAGTTAAGAGCTTTGGTTCAACCACAAGCCTGTCTAATCCTTCACGAGACCATTGGAATTGTCCCATTGAGACAGACCAAAAGAACATCTTGCCATCTGAAGGAATCTTCCAAAAAGGGGTCAGAAGTCACATTTTCCCAATGTGAATTTACTCCACGGAGCTGTCCTAGGTGCTGAACTGTATGCTCAATGCAGTGATGTAGACTCGAGTCAATAGACTTGGACTCAAGTCAGAGTCAAGTCACTTCAGTGACTCGACTCGGACTTGACTTGGCCATAAATGATGCACTGGCTCGGCTTGACTCAAGGCTTGTATAGTTTTAGTGACAGACTTGCTGCCCTTTGTTCACATTCATCCAGAAACTTTATGGCTTTGAGCAACGCTTCCATCCCTTTTTTGCCTACTGATCATATAACAATCTGTCCCAAGCCCAAAGTGTGGGTGCATTTCTCAGAGGGGAACAACAAATGGGTTAGGCAATGGGCTTGAGGTCTGTTCAGCAGCCTGTCCCGGCTGCATATTAGAGGAGCCTTCTAAAATATTTCCTAAGGGCAGGAAAGACTTGCTCCCAGAGTGCAGGGCACAATTTCTCAGAGGGGAACAGCAAATGTGTTAGGCAACCAGCTTGAGGAGGAAAGATCCTTCCTTCTAAAGCTTTTGAAGCTTCAGTAATGGGGAGTAAGAAGGATCCTATTCCCCACTTCCAACGCTTCAGATGGCAAACTTGCAAATGTGGAGGGCTAACTCTGCTTAAATTGTTAAAACTGACTTTATTTGACTTTGTTCAGACATTCTGGAATATAGGTCGGGATATAATGTTGGCTCCAAGACTTGAGATTTGACTTGAGACTTGAAGGTAGAGACTTGAGCCATGACTTGAGACTTGGAGGAAAAGACTTAAATACATCACTGGCTCAATGTAGGTGGACATGAGATAGATCCTTTAAAGTCTGAAATGAAACCAAGAGTGGATTTACCACACCCTTGATATGGCAGCTTCCGGAAAATGAAACTAATTATGAATAATTAGTTGTCTGTCACTAGTTACTTCCAAGTTCAGCCAAAATCAATCTCTTTATAAATCAACAATCACCACTATGAGTTGTCTCGTTCTCTGTAGCAGATGTGGTGGGAAGCCCACCCCTGACTTTGCCTCGCATGCTGTCAGCATGGCCTGAACGCAGCTGGTTTTGCAGTCCTACTCAGCTCTTAATCTTTGCCCTTCTCTCTTCCCCTCAATCTCCCTCTCTAGAGTACTGGAAGATCATGGCTTTGCTCTATTACCCTGCCTTCTACTATCCCTTAATTGCATGTGCTACCGTCCGACACAGAGCTGGGTACCTCTTTGGCTGCTTCCTGTCCTGGTGCCATTGCGTGGTCTATCTCTGGCAGAAGGTGGATTGCCCTCAGTCACCCAAGGTAAAAGCCAGCAAGGATGCATGTTGGAAGGCTAAGGTGGCTTCCACTGGGTGGTGTGAACCTTCTTAAAGCTATGGCAGCAGAGGTGTTTGGACAGGGCTGGGATAATATGGCTGCCTATGCTTTAACTGTCCTGATTTGGCAGGGAACAGTCTAGATTATTTCTCTGCTGCCTCACTTTTTCAACTGCTATGAAAATGTCCTGGTTCTTTTCTCCTCCTCCCACTTTCCCCCTTTCTCCTGAGCTTACTGCAATTGCTGGAAACTGGGTTAAGGGACCTAAGTAGTTTGTTCTCTATTAATTCAGCAGGAGGGAAAGGAGGGGAGTGAGTGTAATCTTGCTCTTCCCAGTAGATTCAGGAAAAACCAAACTGCTGCAGTCTCTCCGAGTTGGTGTGTTCTTCCCAATATTTTTTTCCATCTTAACCACACTCTGATGTTGCCTAATAATGTATGTCCCAGTTTTCATCTGTGAAAAATGTGGATTGCTTCTCCTGGGAGTCTGGAAAGGGTCACTTTTCAGGTCAGGCAGGTACAAATGGCATGACCAGGAGATGGAACAGCTGAAATTGGAAGGTGGTTTTCTCTGCCCATCACAGGAGGCAAAATCGCTACCCCACAGACATAGGAATGACCAGGCACCAGTCTTTCTGTATGCCTCCAAAGGCCCAAATAGAGTTGCAAGGTTTTTCTGACACCAGTGTGGGACTGCCCTCTTAAGACTAGCTTGTACATTTGAGGCAGGCCTAGATCAGTCCTAAGAAGTCCCAAGTCTTAAAAAGTCCCAAGAAGAGGACCTTTCATGAAAGCTCCTCGTCTCATGGGAGATGCCTGCAGAGGGTTCTGATGCTCTTCCCCCTCCTCATACTTCTAGCTGTTTTAGACCTCTGTAGGCTGCATCTCATCTTTATTTAGAAGCCTTCCCACTTTGGGAAAAAGAAATACAGTCATACCTCCAGATTCATGAGTGTTAGGGATTCAGGACCCATACATAACAGTAAAAAATGTAAATCTTAGCAGTCTCCCAAATGATGCTTAAGACATACACAAAAAGGACAATCTTCAGATACAACCCACTGCAGTGTAGTTCACAATATATTTGAATCCACAGTGGGGAGCATGCCAGCTGCCTGGTTCTGCCTTTGAGGTGGCTGGGTTCTTGCATGAGGCAGAAGCGGGCAATTGGAAGAGCTTGCCGCTGCTCCGCTGCCTCCCTACATCATTTCTAATGGACTCACAGTCTCTGTCAGTCTCGCAAGGCTTGCAGAGAAACTGAAAATGCAAGGCGAGACTTATAAATTCTTTTTAAAAATGGCACAGGGCAGCAATGGATGCAGCAGCAAATAATCTGCAAATAAACAAATTTGCAAAAGTTAAATGCATGAATGTGGAGGGATGACTCTATTGGGGACCAAAATAGTGATGGGGATACAATGGGCAACTGCACCCCCTGGAGGCTCATGGAGGCGTGGTTTTCCCAATTTGAGGGTGCAATTTTTCAAGTTCCCAAGAGCCCCACTGGAGGGCTTAGTATGCTGCGTGTGACCCATAGGCAGCATGATTGCCTCCCGTAGTGTAGTGAGACAGTGCGTGAAATGCAACCCTATTAATACCCTTCTGTATTGTACAGGCTCTTCTTACCTGATCTCTTTTCTTTTTATGATTTTCTTCCAGATTTACAGATACTACTCCCTCCTTTCTTATCTCCCTATCATTTTGTGCCTCCTGTTTCTGAGCCTCTGGTACCCAGCGCAGCTTGTCAAGAGCTTCAGACAGAAAAATACAGTGTCAGCTGATGAGGTAATGCAGTTTGACATCCCTGTGTGTCAAACTAAAGCAGGGGGTGGGAAAGGGGCTTCATGAAGACCCCAAGGCTGTTTCCATGGACCCTGACCTCTCCAGACTGCTCCTTATATGTCCGGCCACAAGGACAAATTTTGTCTTCCAGAAGCCTCCAGGACAGGTAGCACGTCGTCTCTTAAAGAGGTTGCGAGGGCCCTTGCAAGAGCGAACATGGTGCAATTATTTGAACATTAAACTAAGACTCCAGGAGAGTCTCATTTGCAAAGGCATTGGAGGGGTGGTGCAGGTCCTGGTGGGAACAACAGTCCACCAATTGGAAGGCTACTTTTTGAGGGGCAGGCTGAACCCTTGCCTTACTTTTTAACCAAAATGGTTGGATTTATGGCAGACTTGGAATCCGTGTTCCCAACAGAAGAACCCTAAGGGAAGCCTATCACAGATACTTTTGGGGGGAAAGATTTGTTGGGGGGTTGTCTTTGCCCTCTTCTGAGGCTGAGAGAATGTGACTTGTCCAAAGTCACCCAGTGTCTGAGGGGGGATTTGAATACTAGTTTCCAGAAGCCTGTAATGAATGAATAAATATTTGTTTCTTTTTATTCCTTCCTAATGGAAATTTGTACGGCTTTTCCATACTCATTTTCTGCAACATGAATCTTTCTTCATGCAATCTTCCTGCTGTGTGTGCATTTAGCTTAGCTTGCAAAATCAGGTGGGATCTAGTGCCTCCAAGGTATTGAGGAGAGGTATTGTAGCACATTGACTTTAGACCAATTGGCAAAAGCTTTCTGCTAAAGTTTCAGCTTTAGGGGGAACATTGAGAATGAGTTTGCAGCTCCCTCTGCTTCTTGCTCAGCTTCGTAGGGAGGAATCTGGCAGGGGTTCGAAGATGGCAAGGGGGGCTGTGAGATAGGAGTCAGATTGCTTGTGGCCGAGCATGTGGGCCCATCTAATGACGACCCGCATTTCCGACTCCCAACTGTTTCCATTATAAGGCAGGTGCAAATTATGCAAGGCATTGTAAATATCAGCTATAATTTGGAGTAAGCACAGATCGTTGGTAACTCTATAGGGAAGAAAAACAGGAGCTGGCCAACTTGGCAGGACTCAAAATGCCAAGGTGACAGGCAAGTCTGGGGGTGTTTTTATTTTTATTTTTTAATGCCAGACAAGTATTTGATTTTCTGCCTGCATCTCTGCGTCATCAAGATGAACAATGGATGTTTTAAGTGTGGGTTCTTCTTCAACATTTTTTAAATAAATGAGCTGCTTTTTATTTTCTCGATGCCTGAGCCATGCATTAAGATGGAGCTTATAAAACAGACGAACCGACTTCGGACTTTACAACTGTCAGAGCCATGTTTGCTAGGGAATTCAGGGTATTGTAGCCCCTCCCCAATTACATTTCCAAGTTTTGCTACATGCCAGATCATGCCCTATATCTACTGGTGGCTTCCATGTCATTACGCAAACGGATCCACTCCAGGGATTAGTTTAAACTTAAAGGGATATCCAAGATGCAGAATTTATTTTGGGGAATAGGGGTCAATACCTTAGATGGCTTCTTTAAAGTTTGGAATGAAACCTGGAATACATTCACCACCTCATTGCAGGGAAGTCACCAGCTGGAGAAAGACCCAGCCCCACTTATGAAACAAAACTTGGAAACACTATTTTGAAGGACAATAATTCTCAGAAGCAGCATGGCATTGTGGTTTGAGTCTTGGAAGAGATCAGGGTTCAAATCTCCACTCAGCCATGGAAACCCACTGGTTGATCTTAGCATCATAGAGTTGGAAGGGGCCCCAAGGGCAATCCACTCCAACCTCTTTTGCCTTGCAGAAATACACCATCAACGCATTCACAACGGATGACCATCCAGCCTCTGTATAAAAACCTCCAAGAAAGAGACTCCACCACATTTCAAGGCATCATATTCTACTGTCAAACTGCTCTTACTCTCAGGAATTTTTTTCTAATGCTTAGATGGAATCTCTTTTCCTGAAGTTTGAAGCCATTGCTCCATGTCCTAGTTTCTGGAGCAGCAGAAAACAGGCTTGCTCCATCCTCCATAGGATGTTCCTTTCCAACCTTTGCCCTTGGGCAGCTGCTGGGGCAAAAGGTGCCTCCTTTCCTCTCCTAATGATACCTCACATGGTGGGGGAAGCGGCCGCCGGCAGCCTTCTCAATTTCCCACAATGCCCCAGAACCGTGCTACATGAGGGATCACGTTTGATGACAAGATAGCACTTCTTTATCTGTGCGCATCCTCTAAACCTCTTAGCACAAGACAATTTCACCCTCAGTGACTTCCATTCAGAGCAGAACGGATGTCTTACTGTGTGGTTGGATGAGGAGGGGGAACGGGCAGGGGGAGTCACGCTTTGCCACCGGAATCATAATCCCCGCGACTGGCACTGTGATCTTCCTTTTTAGAAAGAAACCCTCTCTCTCTTTTTCTCTTCTTTCTTTTTAAAACAAACAATAGAAGCATGAATGCCTGGTCTTTAAACACAGAAATCTGCAGGAGGAGGTATTTAGGGTTTAGCCAAATCTGCCTGTTTACACAACTCCAGGATAAGAAGGGAGTTTTCTCTCCCATCACGGCGAACAGAATGTTCTTTCATGCCCCACTTCGGGGAGTTTGCGCACGGGCTTTCCATCTGGAACCTGCCACCCTCCTAATGAGGCGCCCACCCCAGAAAACACCAGACGTCTGTAGCTACGTAATTAGCACCTATGCAACTGTTAGCTTGACTAGCGGGGCAGATGGAAATTATACGAGGCATTTGAAAGAGGCTGCCTGAATCAGACATGCTATTCTGCGGGTTCTTTCTTTCATGCACGTGGACGTTGCAGGAGAAATTGTTTCATGCAATCACCTTCCAACCTGATTCTGTTTGATTTGGTTTAAGCCAGGGTGGGCAACCGAGGGCCCTGAGGATCAAACTGGCCAGCCTCAGGACTGAATCTGCATGTTCCCTTGACAATGGCATCATCATTTGGTAGTTTCCTAGCTCTGATACCTGCTTTGCCCTTTCTAACGGGCTGAAAGCCCTCTCCAAAGGCTTCGAAAATGCTAGTGGGAGCTCAAATGAAAACGGCCTGATATCTTTTTGGTCTTTGTTTTTGGCCTCACTCACCCCTTGAGTGGGGGCCCCAAGAGAGTGTCTGAAATTGAATTCAGCCATCTGCAAGAAAAGAATTTGCATAGCCTTCCACAGAAGAAAGTTAAGAGGCAATATGATAGCTACGTTTAAATATTTGAAGGGATGCCATATGGAGGATGGAGCAAGCCTGTTTTCTGCTGCTCCAGAGACTAGGACACGGAGCAATGGCTTCAAACTTAGTAGTAGAATAAAAATATATCTCAAAGCAATGGCAAATCCATGCACTACCTCCCATTAGTTTGGAGCCTTAGGCATGCCTTCAGACAGGGCATGCTCCATGGGATGCTTTTGCTTAGAAAAATTGATTTATACACCATGTCCCAAACTGGTTTTGGAAAGAGTCTCCCCTCAATTTCTGAAGCAATCTGATACACATCATGGAGAATCTGCGATTCAGGAAACTCCAGCCTACATTCTATCAGAGAGAGAGAGAGAGAGAGAGAGAGAGAACTTCAGTGTGCGTATGCTTCAGGGCTTAGAAAAATGACTTGTTTGGACTATACAACAAAATCCAAAACCACAAAAGAGCAATACTTTCATTGGTCGACCACAATGCATGAAAAGCTTTTGAAGCACCACCAATTTCTTCATCAAGCAAAATAAATTTAAAAATACAGCTCTTTGGACTATAATTCCCATGCTTGGTTGGGAACTGCAGGTGTCTTCCATCCCCCTCCACCAAAAAATAATTTTTTCCCAGACTCTGGTAGGCATTAATCTTCATTGTTCTTTTGCATGCTGTCTCTGATTGGCGGAGCTGGTCTGTTCACACTGTTGAAAATATGGGACTCCATTTTCAACAGTCGGAGTACATCACAATGATGAGATCTGAGAGTTAAGCTTCCAGCTGCATTTTCTCCACTCCATTCCGTGCTGGGCTGGATAGTCAATAAATCATCCTACAGAACTGTTAACATATTTTATTTTTATTTAGAGAGGGAGGGTTTCTCCCTCAAATTATATTTTCTAGCTGTTCTGTTCCAGGAAAAAGCCCTCTCCCCTTCTTTCCTTTTTTTATAATTCTCCTTGCCTTGTGATTTCCCTGGTGAGGTCTGCTATTAATTCCATTGAACCACCACCACTACTTCTCTTATGGCTCAAGAAAGCTGACAGTGTCCTAAGAGCAAGGCTTGGGATAGCTTCTGTTTGGGGCTAAAATTAAGATGTCTCTGTATGCCTTGCCAAAAAAAAAAAAGGGGGATGACAGAGGACTTCGGTCTGCATCAAATTGAATGTGCTCATTTATACACCTGGGTACAAAATCTGTTGCTATTAATGGGTGTGAAGTTGGCTTTAACTTACGACGAGCCTATGAATGAGAGATCTCCAGGAGTCCCTGTTATAAACAACCCTTCTCACATCTTGCAGACTCAGGGCTGTGACTCAGAGCCTTCATGCAGAGCCTGTGATTTGGTCTTCCTCTTTTCCTCCTGCTTTCTACTTTACCAAGTATTTTTGTCCAATGAGTCGTGTCTTATAGAATCCTAGAATCATAGAGTTAGAAGACACTACAAGGGCCATCCAGTCCAATCCCCTTCTGCCATGCAGGAAGAAACCATCAAAGCATTCCTGACAGATGGCCAACCAGCCTCTATCTAAAAGCCTCCAAAGAAGGAGTCTCCACCACACTCCAAGGCAGCATATCTCACTGTCAAACTGCTCCTATCATCAGGAAATTCTTCCTGATGTTTAGACAGAATAAATTTTCCTGAAGTTTAAAGCCATTGCTCCATGTCCTAGTCTCCAGAGCAGCAGAAAATAGGCTTGCTCCATCCTCCAGATGACATCTCTTCAAATACGTAACGTGCGTCTCATGTCTCCTCTTAACCTTCTCTTCTCCAGGCTAAACAGATGCGGCTGCTGAAGCATACCTCATAGGACATGGCTTCCAGACCTTTAACCTGTTATAATTTGAGTGTATATACATGAGTGTAGATCCTTGCTTTGAGAAGAAGTATCTGGCACATAACGCTCTGGATTTTTCAAAGATGTTTTCGTGATGAGGTTTGTTTTCTTTAAGGGACCTTGGAGTGGCTATTGCAAAGACTACTTGAAGAATATCTTGGCTAAACGGGCACCAAAGAGAAGGTAAGGCCCTCATTCTCATTAGGGTTGTTGTCCCACCTAAGTCCCATATCAGGTTTTGAGAATTCCTTGTGCAGTTTTAGTTATCAATTTTCCTAATGTATTCATGTTTAGATACTTTCCTCTGGACTTGGATTTTTTTAATACTACAGTTCCCAGAATCCCCTCCAGTCTGTGTGGCAGTGTTGGTTGGGGAATTCTGAGAGGTGTAGTAAAAAAAAAAGCAATATTTCGAGCTGTGGTTTTTTTTCAAAATACACACATTTGTATGAGTTTTCACCCATTAAAGTGTGCTTATAAACATATTTTAAATACATGCATTCTTTAGATGTTCACATTCACTTACATATATTAAAAAAAAAACTGGGCAGGGTCTGATACTTGGGGTTTCCTCCCAAAGACAAGAAACTCAAAATTATTGCTTGCACTCTTGTCATATGGTATCTGAGACCACACATGGAACAAATGCATTGCAAATCTCACTTAACTCTGATTTCTTCCCCACCCCTTGTTTTTTCCTGTGTGTTTTGTTCACTCTTCCATTCTTTTCTCTCACCCTCTCCTAGTAGCAATATCACCAAGCCAAGCATCCCTTCAAGGCTCCAGTCATACTTGCGGTCTTATATCTACGCACCTCAAGAAGGTACGGCATGAAAAGATCTTTCAGTTTGCTCTCACTTAGCAGTAGTCATGCTCTCAATATGCTTCACAGTTGCTTTTGCACCTGCAATATAATTTTTGCACCTATAGTATGATAAAGCCGATTCATAGTGAGGGCAATGCTTCCTAGCCTTCACTCTGAATGGGCTAGAATCAATATCCCATTTTGCAGCCATGCTGACTAAGGTATGAAACTTGGGACACTTTTGTGGGACCTGCTTTATTGTCAAAATGGCAGTAGTATTTTGCTTAATAAGTCACAAGTATGCAGCCTGTTTAGTTTTGTTTTAAAGGCATCTCTGTGCACAACTTTTGATTGCACACTGTGATTGCTTGGGTTTGTGTGCTCTCTTATGGGGCCATAGAACACAGACCTGCACCACCTGTGCTTGGACTTCTAGAATGGATCAAACGTAGCTTTGGAAAAGAAAGGGCAAGCTACTTCTCACTGATAATTCACTGTGATTTTCTGACTGCAGACTTCCAGCTCCCCCTGAAACTGGTCCTCTCCTTAGCCATGGCTGTGATTGCCGTCTACCAGGTAACCAAAATGAGAATTTCACCTGGGACCGTCCAGTTCTTCACAGCTAGTTGACCTATCTCACCTGCAATCTGTTGCTTCCCAGGTGGCCCTTCTGCTCTTGGTGGCCTTCGTCCCCAACATCCAGATAGTGAGGTCTGGAATGACAAAGGAACTGACTGCTCTGTTTGTCCAGTTTGGGCTGGTCCCTACTGAAAATCCTGCCGGTATCCCTGGGGACAAAGAGCTGGCAACAGCTAAGCACTACATCTGGTCAGTAGAAGGTAAGTTTTCTTGTTCTAGAGAAGGTTGCAGAATTCAGGTTGCTCAAGGGGGCAAAGGAACACAGAGGCAATATTTTATGTTTCTGAGATGGCATTGACATTCAGTGAGGGATGCCAGTTTCTGATTGTCACCCCAAAATGAGAAGGTCAACTGGAATAAGGCAATTTCATAATTCAATGGTAGGCCAATTGTTTTTACGTGTAGAAAATCACAGATGCACCAAAGTGTTCCCAAAGGACCAAGTAGCAAGTGATGGGAAAGATCTCTCTCTTAGACCCAAGTCACTGGCAGTCAATGTAGGATAGACACTAGTGAGATGGAAAGAACAATGATCTGACTCCTTCATTAAAACACACCATCATAATTGAAAGAAATGACAAATTTCACAGAGACAGCTCAAGTTGGTTGAATTATTGAATTCCTACTAACAGGAGAAAAAAACACAATGCTATTTCCTGTTTACTGCCAAGTTCTCTTTAATCTCCCAGCATTAATCCACTTAGGGTCTAGCAGTACAACTATGTCTTTTATTTCTGTAATTTTTTTAAAGAACGAAATTGTTGCAAAAAGAAAAACACTGCTCTGACATTTTTAGAGCAAACAACGACATGACTATTTTCCCTAAAGCAATTAAATGTGGCCAAGACAAGAGGTAAGCAGCCTTAGGGACTGAGGGAGTGTTGTTATTTCTAGTGCTGTTATTAATTAAATATATATCCCATCATTCCCCAAAGGAGCTCAGGCTAGCCACCAACCTAAGAAGATTGATAGTGTTACAGGTTTGCAGATATCTTAAATGGTTTTGTTGTGTGCCTTCAAGTTGTTTCTGACCCCAAGGCAAATATATCACAGGGTTTTCTTTGCAAGATTTGTTCAGAGAGGGTTTGATGATGGATGGATGGATGGATGGATGGATGGATGGATGGATGGATTGCCTTCCTCTAATGCTGCAAGAATGTAACTTGTCTATGGCCAGCCAGTGGATTTCCAGAGCTGAGCGAGGATTTGAATCTAGGTCTCCCAGATTCCTAGTCCAACTCTCAAACCACGCTGGCTCTCTCAATCCAACATGTAGATCCAAAATACAGCTTACAAGTATATGCTACAACACAAGGCAAACCAATAGCAGTAGAAAACATATTGAACAGCCAGCTCCTGAAAGCCTGTACGAGGAGATATTTATCAGACTGACTCCTAAAAGGCAGAAATGTCAATAACAAGAGAAAGGAGTTCCCTCGCTGGGGGGTCACCACAAAGGAAGCTATGCTATATGTAGTCACCCTGTACACTGAAACACTATTCTGGAGCATTGCAAACAGACCCTGCTTTGTTTTGCATAAGCAATCTAAGATTTACAAACTACAGCCTTGTGCAAAAGACATATATTTAGAATTTAAATATTTAGAATTCAAAATCGGGGATTATGAGTTGTCAGAACTATACGGAGGAGAACTGTCTTTGCACACAGAAGTTCACCCCGTGTTACCTCTGCCCAGTTCCTCCTACTTTAAACACTGCAGAAACATAATTGTTTTATGGCTCCTGTTATGCAAACAACAGGGAGTCAAATATCCTTGTGGATCTACTGCAGATTGTCAAGAGATCTCCTAGGAAATCTAGATCTACCTTATGCCCAGCCCTGGCTATCACACTACATTGTTGCCTTTGAATGAGGAAGCAATTGTACAAATTAAAATTGTGCTTGAGTGCCTGGAAAGGTTTCCTCTAATAGCAAGGGAGAACAAATAATAAATCTCAATGTGTTCTTTATCCTGTTTCTTGGCTGTGACACATGACTGAACTCATTGCCAAAACATGTCTTTTCTGTGGTTTTTTTTTTTAAATCCTAAAGTTCTAGTCCTCAGGTCTGCAATGTCCTCTCCCTAGTTGGATGGAGGGGACTGTTTCCGGACTTCTGGACTTTAGGCGTTATTTGGTGATCTGTGGGGAAGGTAGAATAATTACGAGCAAGCCATGCAAAGCCTCAAATATTTGTAGGATGTTAGATTTGGGTTGGTATTTTTAAAAAGTGGATTAGTAAGGCTTTCATCTTCCCTGCCCCCCCCCCACTGCAAGGCTGGGCCATTTGCTAGCAAATAAAAGTAGCGGCTGATGCCAAGAAGCAAAAGGGAGACAAATGCAGCTGATAGTCACACCCTGCAGATACTGGCATTCACAAAGGCTTCCGAGATCCGGTGGAATTGAGCAGATGGCACCAAGCAAGGAGGGAACTACAAAGGCTTGGTGCAGAGAAAAGGGGAGAGGAAATTCAAAGCCAGCCAGCAGGCAGATGGACCATTGGTCTCCTCGCCTCTAGCAAAAACTGCCCCTTTTCTGTGGCTAATGGGCTGGACTCTTGGCACAGTGTGTAGAATAATGGGAGTTTACCCTGTGGCAACTGGTAGCACCCCTGCCAGGAGAGCAGTAAAACTGCTCTGGGTTTTAGTCTGAACTTTAAAGGCGATACTGAACCTATTTTGAAGATAAGGTTCAGCATCTTGAAAGCTCAGTCATATGAGGATTCTTTATGGAGCAACAAAACAAGTGGAATAAAAAAGGAAAGGAAATGAAAAACCTTTGATGGAGGACTGGTTATTGAAATTTTTTGATGCAACGGAGATGGAAAAGTTGACAATATTACTGAAATACAAATTGCTGCAAAAAAATTGAAGATGAATGGAAGCTTATCAAGGACTATTGCAAAGAACGTTGGAGCGATATAGCAATCATAAATCTTAGATTTGGAGTATCTATTGTTTTGTGAAAGAGTTTAAGAGAACAATTTGTGTATGTTTTAAAGCTGATGATGAAGATATTGTAATAGTTAAAGATGTTCTGTACTGCTGCTCAGTCATTAATCAAACTGGAAGTGATAGTTAAGAAAAGGAAAGGTGGCTAAGATTTAGGCCATTTCTGCACTAGCCTGTTATAGCGCGATGATTCCACTTTGAACGTCCTCTGGAATCCTGGGGTTTGCAGTTTCGGGACTGCAAACCCCAGGATTCCAGAGGATGTTGAAAGTGGAATCATCGCGCTATAACAGGCTAGTGCAGAAATGGCCTTGGAATGGCAGCTTTGAGGAAGCTAGATAAGATCCTTGAAATGCAAAGATATCTCATTGAAAAGCGAAGTCAGACTCATCCAGCCCATAGTACTTGTGATTTCTATGTGTGGTTGTGAAGGCAGGACAGTGAAGGAAGCTGACAGGAAGAAAAGCAAGTCATTTGAAATATGGTGGGGGAGGAGACTTCTACAGTTAACATGGATTGCTGAAGCAAACAAAAAGCCCAGATGAATGGGTCTGAGAACAAATCAGTCCTTAATTTCCATTTGAAATGATGGTGACGAAACAAAAGCTGTTGTATATGGGCCTTATCATGAGACGATGGGCCTTTCCGCACTATACTGTTATAGTGCTATTATTCCACTTTTGACATCCTGTGGAATTCTGGAATTTGTAGTTTACTGAAGCCAAAGAGCTCTCTGGCTGTGTGCCCCCTCCCTAAACTGCAAACCCCAGGATTCCATAGGATGTTGGAAGTGGAATAATAGCACTATAACAGTGTAGTGTGGAAAGGCTCAGCGTCATGCACCAGAAAAGAAATAGTGTTGGGGAAAGTGGAAGGAAGTGGGAAAAGAGGAAGACATACTACAGGTGGATTGATTCAATCACGGACGCCACTGCTCTGAGTGTGCTGAACCCCAGTGAGGCTTTTGGTATCATGTACGGCATATAGAATCATAGAAATCTAGAGTTGGAAGAGACCCCGGGGGTCATCCAGTCCAACCCCCTGCCATGCAGGAACACCCTCAAAGCAATCCCGACAGATGGCCATCAAGCCTCTGCTTAAAAACCTCCAAGGAAGGAGACTCCACTACACTCCGACAGTCCCGGAGATCAAGCTTAGAAATTTACCAAAAGCTTTATTCAGGAACAGTAGAGTAACGACAGCATATTCTGGCCCTTGCCGTGACTAAACACTTATGAACTTTACAATGTCTTATAAACAGTAACATTATAGATTTGTGCATGTAAGCCGCTTATTTGACAGCTAATTAAAATACCTCTTTTTCCAGGCTCGCTTCCATTTCCAGGTTTGTGCACATAATATTCTTGCCTTCATTGTCATAGCCATCTTTACAGATCCAGATCTTTATCCATAGAGACATCCAAGACACTGTGATAGTTATGAAGACATCTGTGGTTCTTGCTTTCTGTCTGTCTGGTGGGGAGGGTATATAATAATTTCTACTGAGTTCGTGTGGTCAGCATATTTGTTTTCAGTGACATTTCTTGTCCTTTCTTGTTTTCCAGTGTGCTTTGTTGCCTCTTTGGTCATCTCCTGTCTCTTGACTTTCTCCATGTTGCTAAAGTCGCTGGTGAAGCACAGGTGAGGAGCTCTCCTTCCCAAATATCCAGAGCACAAGTTAAAGCCAGAGGGAGAAACCTCTTTCAGCTTAAAGGCTGGATTTCATTACAGAGAAGTTCTCAGGGGCCACGCGACAATACAACAGGGGGCCAAAGACAAATGGGTGAGGCCCCCAAACACCAGCTTGCTTTATCTTAAAGTCCTCACTGCCAATAACTAAAGTGCATTTTCAACCTTTTGGAATATGGGAAAATATATCTTAAAGGTGAGAAATCACTAAACATTAGTAACATAGGAAAGGGTACATCTGTGGGACCACCGGAAGGCTGGATTGGGATCCTAGAAAAGCCAGATTTTGGACACAGGATGAGAGGTTACTTAATACTGAGCTAAAGGTTGCTTCATATGCAATGTTAAATGTTTAGCATTGGAAAGGATCTTGCGGATTATCTAGTTTTTCCCAAAATGACTTCTGAGGTCCTGTCTGACTCCAATAGAATTGAACAAAGTGATTTATATGGAACGATCACAGCAGCTGAAAAGCTTTTTTAGCTCCTATGATTGGTTTCCTCCAGTCCTAATATTTCCCTGGTTTCCCTGATACTGCTTGTGTTTCTCTCCAAAGCATGTGCGATGCTATTTTGACTACAAAGGAAGTGATACCCTAACTCTCAGAAATAAAAGAACAATAGAAGTTAGAGTGAGAAACCAGTAACTCATATCCATCATTGTACAGAAAGCCATTCTGATGGAAGATCTTTCCACACTGCACAGATTGTTGTAATTTTAAAGCAGATTTTTTTTTTTAAGTATACCATAGGGACAAATTTGGCCCATCTGTGATTCCAGTCTGGCCTTCTATGGTTCCCCAAATGTCCATGTCCCCTTATCCATTACATCAACATTGGCTGGCAGTTCCAGCTTTTATAAGTTTCTCCCCGGTTCGGAAACTCTGAAGTGCCTTTGCTGTGGCTCACAGAATGGCAGTAAGAGCTTGAAGTCAAAATAAGCTGCTACTGTGATGGCTGGTGACTCCCATGTCAGTTGGGTGGTGAATCCATGCCAGGTTCTAATCTAGGCTTTAAAGGAACTCACCAAGGTGCTGGACCCTACTCCTAAATAGCTTCAGCACCTAGGATAGCTCCTTTAAAACTAGCCAAAACCCGGGATGGATTCACTGTCCTTATGGCATGGAAGCCCCTATTTACAGGGAGAAGAGCTGGTGCCTTTTCTTTGGCCTCATTCTCCATTAGAATGTGCCCCCCAAGAACTTAAGTGAAATTCAGTTTGGTTCTTGGGCTGCAGGTTCTCCATTCTTATTTGAAACTGTTCTTATAAATGGCTTGATCATGGGTTTTCCTGTTCTCTTTCTTTCTCTCTCTCCTCCTTTTTCCAGAATTAATCTCCAGTGTCTATACCGAGGGGCAGTCCTAGATGTTTTTCATCGTTCCCGCAAACTCCAAGCTTCTCAGCAAGCCCTGGTGTGCTGGATGTGTTTTGCTGGTTTCCAGGCAGCATTTTCCTGCTTGGGTAAAGATGAGGCATTTAGTAGGCTCTTTATGGGGGTAAGGATGGGTGTGTGAGTTTTATTCCTAATCCTCAGGGTAATAAGGCTATTATTTTCTCCCTTTCTGTCCCAGGCCTCCTCATCCAGCACATTGTCTTCTTTGTCTGCACCGTGGGCTTCACTTTTCTGGTGGTCATCCCCTTGCAATCTGGCACCAATGTGCACCTCTTTAAAATTGTGGAGAATATGTGGTAAGATTGGGGCTCAGGAATGCTGCTTAGGGCTTATACCAAGGCACTTCAGACCTTGATGAAACCTCAAGGCGGAAAAAAAAAATATTATTCCAGAAGGAAAGCTCCCATGGATAAAGGGTGATGGCTGAAATCCATTTGGATTTAGAGCAAGGATAAAGGAAGTGTCTCTTTCTGTCTAACCCAGCGGCAGGCTGCATCTCCAGGTTTTGTGGGACTTCAGCTCCCATCAACCTTCACCACTGGCTATGTGAGGTAGGGCTGATGAGAACTGCAGTATAGTCAAAGACATCTAATGGCTTTAGTCCAGGGTGTAGCGTATCCACTATGTAGTGAATCCTTGCAGATATTAAAGGAGCTCTTCATGGTGCTTAACCCTGACTCCAAATATATTCAGAACTTTGGAGAGTTCCATTAAAAGTCTGCAATAAAGCCCAGTGTGGATTCACTGCACCCCTGCCATGGAAGCCACTAGCCAACTCTGAGTCCAATGACATCTGGAAGGCTGGTACAGAACTGCCCACCCTTGGGCCTAACATGACATTCAAACACAGAAATTCTCCCTATAAGACATTTTTTTCTCAGACCATTGCATGTAGGGCCAGGCCAGCAGATGCCCTTCAGTTCCTTTTTATTATACCTCCCCTCAGTTTCTGGCTGCATGGCCAGTGGTAAAGGATTATGGTATTTGTAGTCCTAAATATCTAGAGCAGGGATTGAAGAGATGTTGTTTTATTTGTTATACAGATAACAGTTTTGGAATAAATATAATAAAAAAGAAAGAATCTGGCTGCCTCTTTTCTTTTCTTACTCTTCAGGCCTTTCTGGTTGACTTTGGTGGTCGCTGTGATCGTGCAGAACCTCTTGGCTCACTACTGCTTTCTTGAGAGAGACCATCTACCTAAGGAGCTGAACAACAGGTAACTGCTGAAGGTGCTCAACTTTTTGGAACAGGTGACAACCACATCACTGTGGTGGGTGGTGGCTTCAACATCGATGAGACATCAGACTAAAACCCAGAGCAAATTCCTCATCCTATTAATATGGTGGCCACCAACTGCCACTACTTCACTGTCACCTGAGCTGCCCATTCTGGCTGTGATTGTCGACACTACATGAGCCATCCCTCAGACTCTAGAAATAGCAGCCTTCTATGAAAACAGAGGTTTTAAAAGGCCTTCTCACCATGAATAGCACCTCTGCTATGGATCACTCCTCCATGTTCTCACTCATTCCTGCATCCTACACTTTTTTGTATTTATGAATTGACAAGTCGCATTTATATTCTAGTTTTCCTCCAACACATTCAAGGCAGTGTATGTGGCTCACTTCTTCCCTTTTTTTTTTTTGAATCACAACAACTTTGTGAGGTAGGACAGGAGGAGACAAAGTGACTGAACCCTGGTCATAGCTCAGAAGGGACTTGAGTCAGCATCTCTCAAGTTCCAGTCTAGTACTTTGAATGCTGCATATCACATTGCCTCTGGTAACAGTTAGGATAGTTGTATGCGTGTACTTAATTATGTTTGTTGCCACTTACTTTTTGCTGATCCTCCTGAGGTTGACTATGCTAAGGGAGGGCACGAACATTTTACAAATTAATGAATGCATGAATTTCCAATCTCCTGGAAAGATTGCTGTCTATCTGCCACCCATCTTACCTGATCTAACCACAATTGAGAAGAGACGAGACGTTCTTTTAACACCTTCCGAGCCACCGGTCTTTCAAGATGTGAAGAAGTCACATATGATGAGCCTTGTGTGCTTTGTTTGCTACCTTGGAAATATAAGTAATACAGGGCTCCATTCCTCCTCTTACAACTTCCCTGCAAGGTATGTTTCTTCAGACTGAAGAAAAAAAGTAACTGGCCCACCATTTGGTGAGTTTCATGGCTCAATGGTAGCTAGAAGCTGGATCTTCCAAGACTCACGCCACACTCTAACCATTGTACCACAACATCCCTCAATAATCAATCAATCAATCACGGCTATCCTTCCTTTTTATCCCCCTCCATGCAGGCGTGCTTTGTACATTGTGACTTACCTGCTCTTCCCAATCAATGTGCTTGTGGGGGTCTTGGCAGGAGTCTGGAGACTGGTTGTATCTGCGCTTTACAACGTTGTCCACTTCTGTCGCCTGGATGTGAGTCTTCTGGGCCATGGCGTTGAGGTCTTTGATCCAGGTGAGTGACAGGGAAGCCGTCCAATCCCTTTCCACCCCACCCTCTCTCCTTCCTTCTCCTTCCATCTTGTTCTCTCTCACTGTGTGCATATCTACTTGACAAGTTGGAGTGAGTTCAGGAACAGGCCATGGGGAAGATAAGAGGTATGGAGAACAAAGCATATCATGGAAGGTTGAAGGAGCTGGGCAGGTTCAGACTGTGAGATGACATGATTTCTCTCTTTAAATGCTTCAAGGGTTGTCACAGAAGAGAAGATGCAGGCTCGTTCTCTGCTTCTCCAGAGGGCAGAAATAGGGCCATTTCCGCAGACCTTTATAGTGCTAATATTCCACTTTCAACATCCTATGGATTCCTGGGATATGCAGTTTTGGGAGGACACCCAGGATTCCATAGGATGTTGAAAGTGGAATAATAGCACTATAACGGTCTACTGTGGAAATAGCCTAAGTCTAATGGTTTTAAGTTACAGGAGGGTAAATCCTGGTTGAACACGAAAAGGAACTTCTTGACAGTGAAAGCAATTCAACAAAGGAACCAATTGCCCAAGTGGTGAAGTCTCCTTCAGAAAGAGGCTAGACAGCTACCTGCTGGGAATGGTCTAGCTGGAGATTCTGTATGGAGCATGGGGTTGGACCTAATGGCCCCTTCCAACTCTTTGATTATATTATTCTATTTAAATAAGCAGGGATGAAACTGTAGCTAACTTGCAAGATGATATGCATTGTGCAATGGGTCCCAGATCTTGATTAACAGAATGCAATAGTTCCTCATTGCTCTGTGCCTTCATTTTTGTCATTTTTGATTTATGGCAGCCCCAAGGTAAACCTACCACAGGGCTTTCTGGGCATGATTTGTGAAGAGAAGACTTGCCATTGCCCCCTTCTGAGGATGAGAGAGTGTGAATGGCTCAAGATCATCCACTGGGCTTCCATGACTGAGCAGGGATTCAGGCCCAGGTCCCCTGTAGTCGTGGTTCCACATTCAAACTATTACACCTTGCACAATAGTTCATCCTTGTTACCATCTTTGCCTAAACTGGCAAAGTAGCTTTTGCAAATGATGGGTCTCCAAATCTCCATTACAAGGTGAGTGAGACTTGGAGCTGTAGTCCCTAGAAGAAACTTTTTCCAGATTCTCACCTAAATATGAAAGAACCATCTCCTTGGCCATTTAGGATGTTGTGAAATCACTTTGCATGTGTTCATTGCCTCTCCCAATTTGTTTTCAGCTGCTAAGAAGTTTGTGTTATCAGCACCAAGCTGTTTTGCCAGAATATTTGCTGTCCTTGTTGTGTACCTTGAAGTTTTTCTGACTTATGGTGACACTAAGGTGAACCTACCATGAGGTTTCCTGGGGCTGAGAATGTGTGATGCACCCAGAGTCACCAGTGAGTTTCCACCGCAGAGGGGAGAATCAATCCCTGGTTTTCAAGGTCATAGTCCAATATTCAAACCACTACAATGTGCTGACTCTCTGAATATCTGTAGTATATCCTTTATCTGGAGGGTATTCGTTCCCTTCTGCTCAGGCTTAATTTACTGAAGACTAGGGGAGAAAAGATAACAAATGAAGGGGAAAAAAATCACATTTTTATATCTTTTTTTGTTGGCCTTCATAATATGCATAGCTCAGAAGAGGTACTTTTTTGGACTATAGTTCCCAGTATCCACCAGACAGTATGACTGCTGGATTCTGGGAGCTGTAGTCTAAGCAAAATAATTTTTCCCACAGATATACATGTACCATTCCTATTTGCCTAATAAAGCTATTGCCACCCTAGGGCTTATGTAGACCTGGGAAAAGTTCCTTTTTTGGCCTGCAGCTCCCAATTAGCAGTTTCTTCCCATGTTAAAATGCACTTAAGAGTTTAGGATTATAATATTTATGAGTACCAATTGTTTCTCCTGTCTGTCATGCTGGCTGAAGAAACCGAGACTTTGTAGTCCCAGAAAGTAACTTTTGGAAGCTGTAGGACCTTGGTCATAACTCAGAAGGGACTTCTGCTTTTTTAAACCTCTGCTTTTTTAAAATCCCTTCCTTTTGTTCTTTTTCTCCTCCCCTGGCACATCTCTTTGCGCATGCATGCTCCAATGCACCAGGGTATACATTTTACATGTGCTTATTTTGTTTTGCTTTTACATCTCTTCGTCCCCACCCCACCCCACCCCACCCTTGCCCTTTCTTCCAGGCTACCGCACATATTGTTACTATTTGAAAATTGAGGTCAGCCAGTCCCACCCGGTGATGAAAGCCTTTTGCTTGTTGCTCCTCCAGCGGCACACCCCCCCAGGACCAAATTCTCTCCAGCCAAGAGAGATGGAAGAAGGTGAGAGAAAGCTTCTGTCCCAATCCTTTCCCCAGCCTCCTCCTCCTCCTCCTGTATGAAAGGAGGGGTGCTGCTAGGCAGATCAGAGAAGTGAAGTCTCCCTGGGAATGGAAGGAAGCACAACTTGATGTGCTATTTGCTGGAATCGCTGCCGCCTTCCTTGTTGCATGTTGTCATTGGTGCCCACCCATGCAGAAGCTCTCTCCTTCATCTCTGCATCAAATACTTTTTTGCCATCTCTTTTTGCTTACATCCAAGCAAAAGAAGGAGGCATGGGTAGAAAGGTAGAGCAAAGCTAGCATTGGATTCTCTTCCGTTGTCTTTAGAAGCCTGTAGTTCTTGAAAGTAAGAGCACTGGCTCCTCCAATACTTAGAGAGATGGGGCTTTTATCATTCTGTAGTTTCCTCCAGGCCAACTGTTTCAGCTTTTCCAAACACAGAATAGAAAACCTGGGGCAGAGCTTTCCAAACTTTTCATGTTGGTGACACACTTTTTAGGCATGCATCATTTCACGACACAGTAATTCAATTTTATGTATTATAAATAAAGCATAAAGCATACATTTTTAAAAATATACAGGTTTTCATAAGATAGGTTGTATCCCCATACATTTCATTATTACAATTTATGTATGTGTCCGTATCTCTTATATTTCTTATAAGGGATTTGTTACTAGCAAACCGGAGCTTAAACTAACTCATTACCAGCCTCGCTGGGGTCTTTCTTGGCCCGGGGGACAACACAGCTACACACTGCAGCCAACACACTAATGTGTCGTGACACACAGTTTAGAAAGCTCTGACCTAGGGTGTTCCTTCAAGCCAGCTCCACCTTGCGGTTCAGAGGAAGTTTGCCATTGCTTTCCTTTGAGGCTGAGAGAGTGTGACTTGTCCGAGTTCACCCAGTGGTTTCCTGTGGCTGAGTGAGGATTTGAACCCTGGTTCTTCTTAGAGCCTCCCAGAGCAACAAAAATCAGTTTTCTTTAAAAAAAAACAAATATCACACCTCTAGGGGGCACAATTCTCCTTTAAAACAAAGTGTGCTTCTCATACCTTTTTCTATCCTAATAAAACCCTTTTTTCTAAATTGATGTAGAGATTCCATAAAAACATTAGGAAGAACTTCCTAGCAGTAAGATCAATTCAATAATGGAATATACTGCTGCCTGGGAGTGTGGTCTCCTTCTTCGGAGGTTTTGAATAGAAGTTGAATGGCCATCTGTGAGCAATGCTTTGATGGCATATTTCTGCATGGCAGAAAGGTTTTGGAATCCATGGCCCTTCTGCTGTCTTCCAGCTCCAGGATTCTAGGGTTCTATGGCTTTTTTTTCCTTTTTTAAAACCTGAAACAACCTTCTGAACTCTTCTGGCTTCATTTGGAGATGCTGGTGCAGCTCCCCAAAAGTTCTTGGGCAAGAAAGAATGTCCTATGAACTCCTGGCATTAGCCCATTTCTGATCTAGATACAGTGGTGGCTAGTGACTTCCTTCTCAGTGGTGCAGTGACTCTGCTTCATGCCCAGAATCCTGCTAGTGGTATATGTGTGGTTTATGACTTGCACACACATATGTCTTGTAGTAAATAGGGAACAAGAGGGTGTTCTCTAATCCCTTCTACTCTGCCCCCAAGCCTCTCCCTCTGGCAGTAGCCGTGCACAGCTCCAACACTCCCAAAAGGTACTCATCTGACCTCTGTCTGAAAACTTCCAAAAAAAGTCATAGCAAGAGTCCCACGGGGCATGGCAGCTGCCTGGAAAAAATACAGCTCTGCATCCATGGAGGACTTATGCTTTGTGTGGGCCATGCAAGATCACACCTTATATTCCTGTCTGAACTTGAACGGAGCTCCCCAAGGTACTGAACCCATTTGTGGGAGGGGGAAGGTTCAGAGTTTTGGAAAGCTCCTTTAATGTTCCCACTAAAACCTGGAGTGGAATTAAGATGCCACCAACATGGGAGCTACCAGCCCTTACTCCTGCCTAGATCAGAAGCTACCATCCTTTGATTCTCTAGAATCCTTTACCAGCATGGCCAATGATGATAGATTCTGGGAACTGAAGTCCAAGCCTGCTGGAGGGCCAAAGGCTGAGAACCACAAATCAGCCTGTGCAGTCTGTGTCCTGTGTTCAAATTCTTAAATCTGTGTCATCTTTTGACAATGTTTAAGGTGCTGTCCTTATGAAATCATGCCCTTTGGAGATCTCTCTGCACTTTCTTTATTCCCTCTTGTGTCCTTTCCCCCCCCTCTCAAAGTTTGTCTATGATTATCATCACCATCATCATCATCATCATCATCATCATTATTATTGTTATTGCTATTATTTCTGCCTGGCAGGAGTCAAGCTGATGAAGACCAAGAAGCAGGCCTCAAAAGCAGCCAAATGCCAGCAGAACCGGGCTCGGTGGGGCTTGGCGTACACCCTCCTCAATAACCCCTCCCTTGTGTCCTGCCGGAAGGGGGCACTCTCAAACACAACGCCCAATGGGATGAAAGCCAGCCTAGTGAAGGCTTGACAGGACTAAACTTGTTGGAAATGATGGACTTCAACACTGGGAAGAAGCATTGTCTGTTTCTTCATGTCCCCACCCTTGTGTTCCTCTTTCCCTGCTTTCCATGCACCTTCTTTGGCCTCTTGTTGAAGTTTTGCCACATGGCTAAAACCTACGGCACTTGCCTGGAGACTAGATTGTTCCCCCCCAGATGAGGACTGCAGATGAAATGGAATGCCTGTGGCATGAAGCAAAGGCAAAAGCAGATGGCCAAGTTGGATTTTTCTTCTTCTTTTCTCACCAGTTCTTCCGCAGCAAGTGCCTCTCTGTCTTTTTCAATGCAGTGTATATGAGATCCTTGGCAGTGTTGGTCTTTAGAATTTTTAAGCTGCTACTCTCCTTGGAGTCAAAGATATTTCCTAAATCTTGATGGCTTGGTTTTATGAGGCAAGAAGAAAACTAGGATGGTGACAACTCCAAATGCCATACCTTTGCAATCCAGTGTTGATACAGAATGGAGGCTGGAACCAAAACAAAATGGAGATACCTAAAGGATTCGGAAATGTGGACAATGGGATTCCTTTGGTTGTTAAGAGGCATGCAATGTAGGTGGAAAGGGAGTCTGTTCTCTGGAAAGTCTGTGTGTTTTGAATTTTGGAACTCAAGTGCAAGCAGTTTGAATGTGCCCACATGTTCAACAAGGCTGACTCCATTTTTCAAAATGGCTGAAAGAGTGAATTCTAAACATGGCAACGAGGACACTGAAACATCAAAATGGAGCATTAGAGAGAAAGAAAGATTTAAATAAGTCTCAATCTCCATCTGTTGACCAATTCAGCTTGATATTGACTGATTCCTTGTGGGAAATGTTAGAAATATCTTCTTGAGTTCCTTCCTGAGCTTGGAAATGTTACTTGGTGGTCCTACAGCACCCACAATTCCCCACATAGTGGGACCAGCAGCCATGATGGCTGGGGGATTCTGGGGGCTGTAGTCCAAAAAAGTAATTTTTCCAAACTCCCTATTCCCATGCTTGATAATCCCATGGAGGATTATATGTACTTCTTTTGTTTGTCACCCACACTCCTCTGTGTGCAAGTATCTTGTTGCCTCTTTTTCTACTTTTTCTTGTAACCTGGGAGCTCCTGCTCTCCTTTTTCTTACACAATTCCTCGGTAGTAGAAGCTGGAGAGGTGAGCTCCAGAACCAGCTAAACTAAAGCAATTGTAGAATGCAGAGAGTTGATCTCTTCTGGTGAAAATAATAAATGAAATTGTTACATCCTAGCAAAGACATGTTTTTGTCCCACTGTCTGCATTCTTCTATATCTCTTTCGGCATTGTGGAGTTTAATGCCAGAGATGGATTTGAGAATCCAAGAGTGGGGAATACACTCCAGGGTTTCCTTCAGACTTTAATGGAATTGTCCAAGGTGTTGAACCATTCCCCCCAAAAGTGTTCACCACATTGGGCAGCTCCTTTGCTATCTGAAGCTTACAGTGGCTTTATTGCCTGTCCTATCTAATTCTGGCAAGCGCCCAGGTAAGTCTACCTACATAGGAACCCATAGTGGAAAGAACAGGCCAGTTCCAGTCATAACACAGTGTGGTTCAGGCAGTTTGAGATCCAAACACAAAAAGCAATCCTTATCATGATCCAGAGTCTATAAAAGCATCACCAGAAAGAGTAACCCAAGATACACAATGGAGTTTAGGGATCCACAAAGCCATACACATCCAGCAAGGTCACAAAAGGTGTTTTGGCAACAAAAGAATGGCCTTGGCTGAGCTAGTTTACAGCGAGCTATAAATCAGCACAGCTGGCCTCATAAGCTCAGCATTTTCCTTTTAAAACAGATCAGGGTGTTTCCTGTCCCTTTGTCTTAAAAGGTCAGTGGTCCTATCTGTTCATATTAGGTTTGGTGGAGAGTCTGGTCAAGCTTACAGCAGTGAACCCACCAAGACAACACAGCCACTGGTCCACAAAGGGGGTCCAAGTACCCAATCCAGAAAAGGATTAAAGCAGGAAAGGGGCAAGGTGAGTGACAAGAGCTCAGGGCTAGATATGTGGGTCCAACCTGGAAAGAAGATCCATCACAGGAGGTCAGCCAAAACTTACACCTATTGCATTGTCCCTCCAAACAAGAATTCAATCACTCAGATGAAATTTTCCTTCAGCCCTCAAATTTCTAGCAGGGCAGAGAGGGAGACACTGAAAATTGTTCCTACCTAGAACTCTTCCGTTTGCTACCTTTCTATTATGCTGCTGGATGCCTAAACTGTATTTCTGAATGCTTATTATTTCTGCATAGAAAATGCTGTATAGTTGGGGGCTTATTCTGTACAAAAATTCACATAGGGTAGCGTGCCACAGAAAAGACCATTTCTACACAGGAAATTATTTCTGTGCATGATTTTCTGTGCCAGTAAAGAAGTAAATAAATAAATGAGTGCTATTTTCTGTGGAGGGAAAAAATACCATGCTTATGGGGAAGATTTACCACTTGGGTAGGCCCCAGATTTTGCCACACATGTTTTACCTCCGGCAGCAAAATCTCTTTGGGTAGAAGAATAAAAGTGCCTTTCATTTTGTTCCAATAACCAAATATATATTGTTGCATAGTAAAACAGAGTTAGATTACATGGAGAAAGAAAGAGCCACACAAACCAAGTTCATCTTTCACAATGCTCAAAAGAAAACCTTTGTACGACACGATGCCCATATTGTGTCTTCTTTCCTTAAAGTCAGTCAGTGCCAGTCATGAGCTTTCCAGTGCTTTCGTCAATTGCCTCCCATCCAGAGATTGAGTTGTAGTGTTTGCCTTAGACTGAAATGTGTTTTCTGTAATGTGCATTAAACATTTTGCATATAGTGTAGAATATATTGTATTATCTAATGGATTTTGTGCTGGCCTGTAGTGCTGTTCCTTTTTTTGTTTAAAATCATTAATGGTCAGAGGCTGAGCTTTTGGCAAAAACCACAATATTTTTATGGTAATATCTCCCCTTTGCACCAAACAGATGCTTTTCATCCCATCAGAGCTTGGAAAAGTGACTTTTTGAAACTACATCTCACTCCATTCCTCAATCCACCAAAGCAGCTGAGTACAGGAGCCCCGATTTGTTCTGTGTTATTTAAAAGGCACATCTTGTTTTTATAGCTCAGCCTTGCTTGTCCCTGGCAAATAGACCACTAAGTTTCTATTCGATACTATGCTAGAGATGTTTGTAGCTACAAAAAGGGAAGCAAAGAAATCAGAAATGAACTGGCCCATAGCCACGGATCCCATACAGTCCCTCCATTGCTGCTGGCCTTTGATGCTGTTGGAGTAAGATAGATGAACACAACCTCTCTTTCAGATTTGGGGCATTCTTGGTCACAAAAGTCAGCTTTGGGCTTGCTGGCCTGGATGTCATTCTGGAACTGATTGGGCGGATTCTCAGAGCTGGCCAAAGCTACATTGACTGAAACCTCGCGAGCTCCAACGTCATTCAGGGCCTGGCAGATATAAAGGCCTTCATCTGCCTTGTTGAAGTTGGAGATGGCCATGGAACCATTCTTGAAGACCCGGAAGTGCCTGCCTTTACTCACACCACCAAGCACATTGTCCCATTTTGCTTCAGTGTTTGCTCCATTGATAGCTACATTTTGAGCAGCGGTCTGGATTTGCCACCTGATCTCTGGTGCTGGTTTACCCACAGCGCTGCAGTGCAACCAGAGAGTGAGTCCATCATGTAATACACTGTTGCCCAAACTGGAATGGTAAACTAACTGGACTGATGGCAGCATACAGTCCATCTTCAAGGTTCTCCCCAGAACAAGACCTTTCAGATGTTCAGGAGAAGCACAAGTAATGGACTCCTTCTCTGGGATGGAAACAGAGGTGTTCTCCAACCACCTATTCAACCACCAGATCTTGCAAGAGCAGTTCAGTGGGTTGTTGTTGATTTGCAATTGGGACAAGAGGGGCATGGAGTCAAAAGTGCCCTCAGAGAGGATGGCAAGGTGGTTGTGGTCAAGCCAAAGAGACCGCAAGTCCTTCAAGGTCTGGAAGGCTTCCAGAGGGACCTTTTCCAGGCGGTTGTTGCTGAGCTTTAGCTGCTGCAGAGCTGTGAGGTTGGACAGGTCTCCCCAGGGGAAATCCACGATCTGGTTGTGGCTGAGATCAATGGCCCGCAGCTGCACCAGGAAGGCAAAGGTACCCCTGGCGATGGAACTAATCTCGTTGTAGGACAGCCAAAGAGCCTGCAGGTTGGCGGCATTCACAAAAGAGTCTTCCTCCAGAGAGGTAATGCGGTTGACAGACAAGGTGAGGGTGGTCGCATTGGAGGGCAGGCCAAGAGGGACAGCCTGGAGGTCTTTGTAAGAGCAGTCGGTGATGTGGCGGCCATATTTCTTCTGAGCCACACATCTGCAAACCTCAGGGCAGCCCTGGATCCCCACAAAGAGCAGGGCAGTTAATAAGCAAAGTGACAGATCCATGGTTTTGTTTTGCTTTTCCGCTGTTGAACTGCAAGAGAAAATAAAAGGGAAAGAATTAACTGTCTTGCCCCTGACCCAGGGCCCAGACAGGACACTTCCTAGCAGCCACAGGGCAGAGATATGAGAAGGACAATACTTATGGCAGCCAGTGTAGTTGGAAAAGGGAGAGCCCAGGAGTCTTGGAGCATTTGTATAATAAGGATTCATTAATTAGCCCAACAGCCGTGGAAGACTCTGAGCCCATTTTGAAGCAATACCTGTCAGCCTCTAAAAGGGCGAGCACCAAAACCAATAAAACCAGGAAATCCAGAGGCTACAATTACCTAATTATACCCCAGAAAAAGATCCACTTTGTAAAGCAGGCATGGGCAACTAAAGTGAGGGGGGACAATTTCCTGACCGTAGGCTGCTCCAGAGGTTGTGCAGAATGCCCAAAAAAAAAAAAAACCAATGATCAGGCATTAACTATTTGTTGTGATAGTAAGCAATGCAAAGTCCAATTGCCTCTCCTGGTGGTGCCACTCTTCTTTCGGACAGAGAAAAAAGGCTATCCGTGGAGTCTGGATAGAGTGAGGACCACAAAAATAGTGTTGGAAGGACACACTTTGCCCAGCCCTGTTGTAAATCTAGGAGGCCTGAAACCAGAAGGTTAAGGGAAAGTGACAGCGACATGAACCATGGTTTCTATTAGGGGTGGATTAAGATATGCTGCAGCCCTAAACTATGTCAAATTTAAAAGGTGCATAGCATTATTGAATTATGCATCATTCGAACAATTGGGTAGAACTCAAAATTCAGTTTTTAAAGATGTCTTTCGAAGGTCCTTCATAATCTAATGGCCTAAACTATCACTTGCTTAGCTTATGTGTAAATCTGGCATCGGTTTCCATCCAGTTTCAAGAGCACTTCATACACACCACTGACAAAATGTCCTCTAAAGAAAATAATTAATGCTGCTCTGGTTACGTCTCTCTGGCTGCAGAGACAAGCCTTGCTGAAGGAGAGAGTGATGATTGCATCTCTAAAACAGGGAGTAAGATCTCATCCACCAACACCAGGGCATTGTGCCATAGCAACTTCCAAGTCAATTCTTGATCTCACTTTCCCCAAGGTCAGTGAAATCATCCTGAGTTTATCCTAATATGTGGAGTTCTGGAACAGGAATGGGCAACTGGTACTTCACGATCTGGATCCAGAACTCCATTCTCAGTCTTACATTTGGCCAAATGGGCTGTAGAGGGAAACGCTTGTTTACCGTAGTGAAGCAGCTATATTCTGGAGTATACACCCACTACGGTCATGAAACATGGTGGCTGCCACTGTTGTTTTGGGATTTTTCATCAACAAGGCTAGTCCTACCTTTAGACAAAGAGTGAGCCGTCTGCACCAGCCAAATGATTCTACATGTCGTGAAAGGGCAGAAAATGATATAACAACAACAGTATCCTCATAGTCATTCCAAAAAGAGGGAGAGATATTTGTGGGATATTCTGGCATATGTGCCAAAGTAATTTAGATGGCTTTGGCTACTAGGGCACCTTGACTTGGATGGCTGGGAGAGACACCACTTGCTGTTCTGCATCAGTTAGCAAAATGTCTTGGGCCAGCCATTTACTAGGGAGATGAGAAATCTGCAGCTTCATTTCACAAATGCAGAACCAGCAACGCTCATAGATTCAAGACTAGACTACTACAATGCATTTAATGTCAGGCTGCCCTTGTTGACAGGTCAGACGCTTGAGGGAGTTCTGAAAGTGTAGCTTCTAAACATAGGCTGTGATCATCATTGTCATTTCAACAAAGACACTTAGAAGCTGTGCTCCCTTTGCTGGGTTTGACCACCAAAGAAAGAAGATGCCTTGCACATTTCTTCAAAAAGGAGACAGGACTGTACCCCTTGAGACTGGACTGTAACATCCAAGCATCACAGAGCAGAAATCATCCTCCATCTGCTGTCTCAGGTGTGACATTCCAGAACCATGGTTACCCTTACTGTTTGTCTCCTTCCTTTAGCTTTCCCCTCAACCAGAGCTGTTGGACCCTCCAGTTCCCATCAGCCCTAGCCTGGCCATTGTTTAATGACGAGGAGAGTAGTAGTAATTTATTAACAACTGGAGGACCACAGGGTCCCCACACCACCTTACACCCAAGAACCTCATTTTATTGGACAGCCAGCCTACCACACAAGGCTAGTTTATGACTGAGGGGGAAAAGCTTTAAGATGAGTATGAAATTATGCAGCAGTCCAGATGTTGCTGCACTGCAACTCCCAGCATTCTTCACTATTGGCTATGCTGACTAGGGCTGCTGGGAATTCCAACCCAACAACATTGGGAGAGATGCACAAATCCTACATCATCTCTAGCACCAGGTCAGATTATTGTCCCACCTACTTCTGAGTTGCCCACACTGACTGGCACCAGCAGTCTGATGCAATCCTCAAGGATCTACCAGTGACTGAACCCACAACCCACTGTAACCAGCCTACCACTTTTCTCTCTTATTTCAGCTCATTCTCTCCTATGTATGCAGAAGCAGAGCTTGGAAAAGTTAAACCTTTTTGGCCACCATCTCTTGAAATCTGCCGGCTGATAGATTTTGGGAGCTGTCGTCCCAAAAAAAGTTAACCTCTCCAAGCTTTGTCCAGAAGGCAAACAGCACTGCTTTGGCTCCCCTTTCATTTAAGAACAGGCCTGACCAAGTCATTTATTCCTCCCTGCCTGCGTTCTCATCTGAGATCTTTCCGGAAAGCAAACGACCCACACATGTTTTCTTTCTTGGAGCTTCCGTAGCAGCATCGGTCCCAGCCGGCTACAGAGCAAGCTCCTTAGAAAGGGGAAACTGAAAGTTTATCACGTAGCCAAAAGAACAACAAGCTTTAGCCTAAAATGCGAAAACATACATACGCACACTCGCACAAAGACTTGCATATAGAAAGATGAGGAATGAAACGCCTCCTTTTTTTCTTCTCCCCTCTTTTTACCTCTTTCCGGGCTCTCTTCCTTTCTTCCTAAAAGAGTGTGCAGCCAGAAAACTGTGTAAACATTGCGCCGAGTTCTGACGGGCTCACGCATTCCAAAAACGTTTATTAATAACAACGGACCAAGCCCAGCCTCTGACTCGTCCCAGAGCCAAAAAAGTGGTTTTGATTTTTCACAGGCCTCACCAAAAAAAAATGTACCAAAGGTTTCTCTCTCTCTCTCCAACTTCCTTTCTTCATTTCTTCCCTTCCATCCCTGATTCTCATCCCCCACATTTCTTGCCTGAGAACTGCCCAGTGTTAAGGATGGCCTACCCAAACTGACAGACTTTGAAATCCATCAAATCCTTCCCTCTTTTTCCTGTTACTCTGAGGTATCCACAAAGTTTTCCATTTGATCAGCCTTCGTGCACCCTGCCCGTTCCTTTATGTGCACATGCTGGATTATGTGCTGACAAGAAACATGAGAAGTACCAAAAATCCTCTCTAAAGTGATGGAAGAGATAGATTAAAAAGTGAAAAACGCTAGTTTTCTTATCCTTCCTTTCTCATAAGAGGGCCATGAACTTCTTAAAGTTACAGCTTATGCTGAAAAGACAGCATTTAATGGTGGAGTGCGGGGGCTAGCCAACAGTTTTGAAGATTCACAGGAAATGAGTTGTTGGACTAGGAATCCAGAAGTCTAAGGTTCAAATCCCTATCAGCCATAGACAAGGCGTTTGGTGACTTCAGCCAAGCTATGCTTTCCAAGCCTTGAAGAATTTGAACAGAGTGAAAACGTATTGAACAAGCTGGCAAAGGTTAAAGCCATTCACAGGTATATTGGGGGTTGGTGTTAATCAATGAAGTCCTAAAGCGTATAATAAAAAGCCGTTCTTCGACCTGGTGTCTGGATGAAACCAATGTCAGTGCTGACTAGATCTCCCATTCCACAGTTAGGGGGCCACAGGACAGAAAGTTCTGTCATGTTCTCCCACATTGCATTGCTCAGAAACAGAGGAGGGACTTCACCAGCAGATATCTGTCCTTGAAACACACAGGGTTCAGTCCCCAAAATCCTTCAAGTATCTGGGACCCAAGCCTTTTAGGGTTTTGAATTTCATGTCGTTACCTCCTGAGTTCAGACCTGTGCGTGCTGCTTTCTAGGATGAAGAAAGAACAAATAATTTCTGGAGCAGAAGCAGTAGGAAAACAAGAGTCTAAACAGAAATCCATATATCAACAAGCAGTTGCTTAGAAAAGCAAGAGGAGGTACAATACTTGTGTCTACCTCTGTCCTGTGCCAACAGCCAACCAAGACTTACAGCTCCATAATTAGTCTTTTAACAGCAACCACAAGCAAAGTTTGTGGTTAGCAAATTAGCAGTGGTTGTTCTGTGGCCTGAGTTCATAGTAAATTCTGAGTGACAGTCCAGTAGTGAAATCTGTACACAAGGCAAGGGTCAAGGTTTCCAAGAACATGAGGCAGGGATCCAAATGTGAGGTGTGCTGTTCCCACTGATAAGATCAGTTGTCTACCATGGCTACTTTCATCCCTTTCCCTGGTTATACAGGCTGAAACCCTCCTCTAACTGTTTGCCTAATTGATGTGTCCTTACTATATAAAGGCTCAGAGTCTATGAGGGAGAGAAGAACAGCCAGACGCAGCTCCATCATGCTTTGGTCCAGTGGTTGGTGAGCACCTTTATGTTCCAACTGCTCTACCCTCCAAGGGCAGCTCAGCATAGTTCCTCCATACCTTGGCCCTGCAGCTAGTGAAAGCCCATCCTTCCCTATTTCAATAGCCATAGTTCTTATTTCTGAGGGAACATCCAGGCTCAGTTCCATTATGCCTTGGGCCCAGCAGCTGGTGAGAGGTCCACTGTCAAGATACAAGGCCTAGGCAGCAAGGCTTATCCAACGCTGGGGCTGGGACAAAAAGCAGGCACTGGGTCAGGAGGCCAAGGGTCAGAGTCCAGTAAGACCAAGACTGCAGGGGTCTACCCGCTGTCAAGAGTCCACAGGGCCAGAGGTCAGCAGACAGGAAGACCAAGGCATCCAGAGGGGCAACAGGCAGCACAGAAGAGCATGGCAAAGACTGTAGAGAAAACCCAGCCCTTATATAGCTGGATCCTGGCTGCTCCAGCTGCCCTACATCTGAGCAGCCAGTTGGGTCTGAGGTACTGGACAGGATTCTGCAAAGAATGGGGTCAAGGCCAAGATTCTTGCAGGCAGAATCCTGCAAGGACTTCATCAAGGACCCAACCCTTACAGCCTCCGTCCATGCTCCAGCTGCTATTGCACTGGCCTCTGAGGGAGAGAAGAGCAGCTAGAATCTGTTGAACTTACTTAAGTCTACTTATAAGTCATGTCTTACTTAGACTGTAAGGCTGAAGGCAGGGAACTGTCAAATTAACCATTTCTCAACTGCCCTGGGAAATTTTTGGACAGAGGAGTATGATATAAATTCATTAACTAAATAAATAAACAGAGTGATGAATCGGCTCTGAGTTTTAGTCCAGACTTCAAAGAAGATAACCTAAAATAGGTTCAGCATTTTGGACAGCACAAAAATAGGTTCAGCATTTTGAATAGTTCTTTTAAAGTGGGGGCCAAAACCTACCAGCTGCTGCCACCGATCACAAATAACAGTTATAGAAGTTGAGTCTACATCACATGGTGTAAAGTGGGAGTGGTCCTATTTGGTGAACTGGATTCAGCGCCTTAGACAGGTCCTTTCAAGTTCGGACTAGAACACAGAGAAAACTCACCACCACCCTGATGTGGAAATCACAAGCCTCCAGGGGTTCCAACAGAGTCTACAACCAAGCCAACAGAGAGACAGGGTAGTCCATTCCGATATGCTGTACTGACTGCTTACTTTTTCAGGTGCAAATGGAGGATTCTGTTCATTGGTTGTTCCTAATCCATGACAGATTTTCTCTTTGACTTTAGTGTGTGTGTTTTTCACCCCCTTCCTGGAGAGAGCACAAACTCACTTAATAATTCACACATTCTCTGTCTCCTCCGGGCTGTGAAGCACAGGGGAAAAAAGTAAAATGGTGATTGTTTTTTTCTCCCCCCAATGAATAACTGATGAAGCAAAACCGTATTAAGTCCACCTGCCTGCCTGAAAGTGCTTCAGACAGAAGAAATTCTCCTTAAATATATATAAGAAACCATCAAGGTCTCCTTTGTTTTCAGATGGCTTTAACTGGTGGGCAAGTTTAAGTGGGTTTAAGCAATATTTTGGGATACCCCAAGCACAATTAATTTTAGGGCTTGAGTAGCATAATTCTACATGTTTTCTCAGAAATACAGTCATCTCTCCACTTTTGCAAGGCTTAGGGACACTGGCCCCCTGTGAAAGTGTAAAACCGTGAATAATTCTAGGCTCTCCTAAACCATCCTGAACACACAAAAACGTATGACCGCCATATTCAACCCATTGTAGACTCCTTATCCAGGTTCCTTCACAAGGCTTACTGCCGCTTCCGCTGCTGCCCAGCACCATTTTTAAGAGAGACTTACAAGCTTCATTCGCAGTTTCTCAGTCTCATGAGGCTTGCAGTCCCTGTTAAAAACGACCTAGGAAGGCAGCAGAGGTGACAGCAAATAATTTGTGAATAATCAAATCTGCAAAAGTGAAACCCACAAACTTGGAGGGCTGACTGTATATTCCACCAAGTTCAACGAGCAAAGAATTCCAGCCTAAAGGACAAAATTTTCATTTTGAACCAAGCTCAGAAACAAGATGGAAGAACTGAGCAACAGCCATGGGCTGGAATCCTGTTGGGATCTTACATCTTTGTAAGTGGACTTAAGTATGCAGGAATTAGAATTGTGTAGTTGTGTAACATCCACATCCAGTAGAGAGCTGCTGTTACATTGCTACTAGCAGAGCCAGCAAAGTGCCTGATGGACATTGGTACTCAATGCAGAAGCATCGTTGCTGATGTGCATTGCATCAGTCTTGATTTGCACTGAGCACCAGTGCATGTTGGACACTCTTACCGTACACTAATGCATCTTCTCAATTTAGCAGAGTGGTTTCTTAGTGTTGGGAGTGGCAACCTTTGCATGCTTAATTAACTGGCTAGTTAGTTTGCATGTTTATTGTAGGTATTGAGGGATTGCCTAGTCTAAACTTCCTGTTGTTTGGTCAACACCCACTTCCCCCTGCACATACTCATTTCTTTGTTTTCGAAAAGCCCTCGCTTGGTGTTTAAAACTCTTTTTTGTTCTTCTGCTTCCCAGCAAGCATGTGGTCTCCAATCCTTGGGCAAGGATGCTTCCTTGTAAGCATGTGATTACCTAACTCTTACTTTTCTCCAAGAATATAAATCTGTGTAAACTATACACAAGTGTCTGTGAATGTAAAACCTTTTACATACTTTTTTTTTATAGATAGTCTTTATTTATAAAATCTTTTACATACTTTTAACCAACTGTTTTTGTGTTTTATTTTCAGCTAGATTAAGTGTGTCTGGGCTGGGGTGATAAGAGATGGAACTTGTAATCTGTTCAGCTTCTGTTTCTGTGCATTCCTAAATACTCTGCTAATTGGGAGACTTACTAAACTTCTCAATGTTTAATTTTCCCAACACTTAGCACCTCTGATGCACAACTAGGTATTAACAGGTCATATAGCATTCTGGCAAACATGGTTACATCCTTGAACTTTTCCAGTTCTTTCAGCAATGCCCACATTCTGCACACACCCAGGGGAGGTTGCCAGGTTTCATATCTCCTGCCTCAGAAACACAAATCTCAAAGGCAAGGCAAGGAGTTCATTCTAGGGACACAGGAGCTGTTTCAGTAAATCTGCACCTTTGGTTCAAGCCTCAGGAAAAGAGATTCCACCTAAACACTAGGAAGAACTTCCTGATGGTAAGAGCAGTTTCAACAGTGACTCAAAGTGTGCTGGAGTCTCCTCCTTTGGAGGTTTTAAAACAGAGGCTAGATGGCCAACTTTTGGGAGTGCTTGGATTGGGTATTCCTTCATGGCAAAACGGGGTTGAACCAGATGGCCCTTGTGGTTTCTTTCAACTCTATGATTCTAACTTCCCAAGATTTCAGAGAAAGGGCAAGATGAAAACCTGACTAGATAAGGCTGCAGCCCTTAGGTATATTTCTCTGAATGTTAAGTTCTCTTTCATGCAGGAAGACATGCTTCTAAGCAGACATACCTAGGTTCACACTGTAAATAAATGATGTTAGGAACTTTTTAGATCAACAGGCCGTGGGCTGTTTTACATTTGCTGTCTGCAACAACATCTCTGGAGAGAAACAGAAATTCACTATCTTCGCCCATTTCCATTCCGTTCCCAGTCTCAAAGGAAACAGTGCCATCCGAGCCGTCTCCAATATCTCATCATAACTAGATTCCCACTAGAAATATTAGGGGGCAGAAAGGAAATGAAATCTATTACTCTCTAATTAATTGGATGCGGAGATGGCTGTATTTCCTTTCTTCTTTGTATGTCTTAAAGCATAAAACTCAATTAAAGCAAGCTCACGAGAGGCCATTTATCTATAATGAGAATTTTACATTTCTAATGTGCCTTAAAATGTTGATATTGTTATATCTGCTAAGACTCAGGGTGTGGGGAAAAACTCCATTCTATTTCTGATCTCTCGATTCAGCGGAGGGTGTAAACCGTGCTGAATCCCACAGGTTTGCAAGAAAAAACAGGCACTGGTGTAATTGAAACTGGTGGCCTGGGAAGCTGTCAGCCTCTCTAGATTCGACAAGATTCTTGTAAGGTTTTTATTTCCACCTGCCAGCTTCAGGAGTAGGCAACCTGGGTACTTTGAGGAGATGAGACTGAAGGTGATATGGATGTAAGTTTAGAAGCTTGGGGCGTGTTGAGTGTGCTTTGCAGTATATAAGGTTGAACTCAAAGGAAGTAGGCTGAGATCCTTCCTCGAGGAAAGTTCATAGCTGCAATCTAGCTTCCCCTCAGCCTAGTGTAAATGTCCACATACAGCAAAGGAGGTTTGTCACTGCCTTCCTCTGAGGCCGAGAGAGTGTGACTTGCCCAAGGTCACCCAGGAGATTTCCATGGTTGAGTAGGAATTTGAAGCTTGATCTACAGAGCCATACTCCTACATTCACACCACGTGCCATGCTGGCTCTTAAATTCGAAATGTGCACGTATGTGAGAGTTGAACCAGACTTTGGAGAGCCATGGAAACCCACTGGGTGACTTTGTGTGTGTCACACACTCTCGCCTTACAGGAATCTAGCGCTTTTAGGGTATTTAGACATATTGTGTTGGCATTTGCCTGCCCCTTTTCTTTGGATGGCTGTTATTTCTTAGTGCTCAGCTGAGGTTTTTAAGTTACTGCAATGATAGAAATTTAAGAACCAATGGAAAATTTCATGAGCAGCGACCAAATGCTTATTTGGGGTGGTGCTAGCATAGTGGAGTGGTTTGAGTACTGGGCTAGACTCAAGTCGGAATCCCTGCTTGGCCATGGAAATGCACTGTGGCAAACCACACTCTCTCAGCCTCAGAGGAGCGTAATGTCAAACTTCTTCTGTGGAAATCTTGTCAAAAAAACGTCCAGGGATAGATTCACTGTATGATCTCCATAAGTTCAAAATGACTTGAAGGCACACAACAACTCAAGCACCCAACATATTTCTGGCAATTTCTACCTACCTTTCAACACCGAGTTCTGGTAACTTCTCCTGGAATGATTTTTGCTTTTCAGATATTAATTCAGTGCAAGAAAAATGCACCATCATCTCTCAGACATGAGACATCTTTGGATCCATGCTGCTTTTTATGCAGAGGCCCAAATGCACATATGCACATGCATTTTTTTACATTGTTTAACTGCCATCCACCCACCCTATTTGGAAGGAATCACTGCTTGGGAATATGGAGAGGAAGAGGTCCAAACAGGTTGAGATGTGATATTTTGGACTTGCATAAGGCCAAAATCTTGCAGGTGGTTACCTGAGTGTAAATCCCACTGAACACAGACTTCCACGTAAATAGGCAGAGGGGTCTTAGGTCTGTCTCCCTGAGTGCTCCATCAGTGCCAAAACAGCTTTGCAAAAGGAAGAGTATGAGGTAACCTGCACATCAACCATCACACATGAGTAGTGCACGGACAGACACAATTCTATTGTGAATATACAGGAGAGAAAGTGAATTAGGAACCACCACCACCCCAGTGCCTGCATGTTTGGCCAAGATCCTGCATCAGGGAGATGGAGAATAAGTTGTTTTGTTGTTGTTTTTCACTCAGAGTACCTAAAAGCACGTGGTTGAACCTGATCTTAGGAGCTAAGCAGGGTTAGACCTGGTTACTCTTTGGAAGAAAGACCACCAGAGAATGACAGGTGCTCTAGGCTTTATACATAGGAAAGCAATGGGAAACCTCCTTGCCTAAGAAAACCCTTAGGGGAAAAACTAGAACTCTGGCAGCCAGGTTTTGAATTTCCACTTGGCCATGGAAACCCAGTGGGTGTTCTCCCAGCCAAAGAGAAAGGCAATGGCAAACCTCCGATGAAGAAATCTTGTCCAAAAGTTGTTTTAAAAAAACTCTGTGATGGGTCCACTGTAGGGTCATCTACGTAGGATCAGAAATGGTTGGAAGGCACACGACACATTTTAAAAAAAACTGTGACTTGAAAGCACATACTATAATCTACTTACGTGTGGCTTACGCCCATGTATGTCTGTTTTTGGGCAGAGTACAAGGTGCTAACCCATAACCCTTTGGACAACATCCAAAACTTACACACATACTGACACGCGAGCACACACGCGCGTGTGCATGCGTGCGCGCACACACACACACACACACTTGTCAAGCTCCAGCAGGAGTCTCTGCTGCTGCTCTTCGGTGGGGAAGAGAAACAGCAGGGACAGGAATGTGAACTCTATCTGTGACCCATTTCCTTCCCCTTCTGAGCTGAAACCAGCAGCTTCTTAGTCATCTGAATTGCCTCACACACACACACACACACATTGATAAAGAACAGCAGCAGGAGAAAGTAGACAGCTACAGGGGGGAACGTTTGAGATGTTGCACAAAGGGCTGGAGGATAGCATCTTGTTCTCCACCCCACAAAAAAGGCATAGGGGGACAGATGTGTAACCATGTGGCCAGCATCTTACAGTCTGCATGCTTGATGTAGGATCTCATCCAGGGAGTGGTACCACCCCACCTTGTTAATGAATGGCAAAGCCAATGAGCATTAAGCATCAGTGCTTATTAGTACAGGGCATGCAATGCACATACATGCATAATGCACACATGTGTTCAGCTCTGCTTCTGCTGCCTTGAACTGAATACAGCCCCTCTGTACTGGACAAAAGTGTCCACACACTTTCCTGGGTGAATTTACACATGTCTAAGAGAGCAACAGGATGCCAGGGACTTGTCTGTGTGCCCTAGATCTTATTTTTAGTCCCAACTAGAGTTTAGACTCATGGAATAAACTGAGACACTGCATAGAAAAGTCTCATGAATTCCCTTAACTCAAACCAGAATAGATGCTGTTTACAACCGGAAGACTCAATGTTCTCCTTGTGGGACTCAGGGAGAACATCAAGTGCAGCACTGTTAGGCAGAATCTCACAGTGACAGTGGCATATAAATGCAGTGAATAAATAAATGTGGACTAACAAGTTACAGGTGTGCCCTCAAATTGCCAGAATCCTATCGTTAGTCCCAGCTAGAGTAGACCTGTTGAATCAATGGGGTTTACCAAAATAGGTTGACCCACTGTTCAACAATTGACACAGTAGGTCTGGTCCACCTGGGGCTAACTAATAGGTAGGTATTTTTCCTCTGTGCCTTCAAGTGGTTTCCCACTTATGTTGACTCCGAAATGAACATATCACAGTTTTCCGGAGCTGAGAAGTGTGATGTACCCAAAGTCACCCAGTGCATTTCCATGGCCAGGTGGGGAATTGAACCTTGGTATCTAGGATCATAGCCCAATGTTCAAATCACTATATCGCAGTGCCTCTCCTTCACCTACACATCTACCTACCTACATAAATACAGGCCAGTCTTAGCCTAGCATTGTTTTTATCAAGATCGTCCCTTGGCTTCAAATGCATTGGGAATGAATCATCCTCCTGCATGGGAGAAAAAGAACTCCGCAGACTCTCAAACGCACCCTTATTTTTTTTAAAAACAATATGAGATTCGTCTCCCCTCTCGTGGCTCCAAGGGTGAAAGAGCTGGGGGACTAAAGGTGTCCAAAACACAGCCTTGCGCAAATGCAAGGCGCGCAGTATCTAATTGACTCTGTTGGGCGTAAAGCTGCGGCCGTGCGCAAAAACGGAGGAGCCCCGCGCAAGGTTGCGCCCGGGTGTCTTGTTCCACCCTTGCGTTCGGCTGTGCGCCGCGCCCTCCGGCTGAGCCGGTTGTGTTTCCAATTCCTAACCCACTCAGGGAGATTTTGGGGACAATTTTAACGACAATGAGAAAAGCTCCCCTTCCGCCCTCCGTGTTTGCTTCTGATTCTAGCAAGGCTTTGGTGGTTGTTTCCGAGGGGCTACAAAATGGTGAGACAGTGGCCATGTCCACCCTATACTGTTATCCTGCTATTACTTTACTTTCAGCATCCCCTGGAATCCTGGGGTTTGCAGTTTAGGGAGGGGGATTTAGAATTCTCAGCCAGAGAGCGCTTGGCCTCAGTAAACTACAAGAATTCCATGGGATGGTGAAAGTAGAAAAATAGCACCATAACAGTGTAGTGCGGAAATGGCCAATGTTTGGAGAATATCAGTCCCTCCGGATCAACCTTCGCTCAAACGTCATTCTCAAAACCAAAGCAAGGTAACCCTGAATCCATTTGGGAGTCTTCTTCTGGAGTAAACCCATGGAAACAAAGGCACCCATTTGTTAGTCTCCTTCTAGAGTAAACCCATGGAATCAAAGGCACTTTCATACGTGTCGCCTTCCCAATTGCCCGCTGATTCAACGGCTCCACTCTCCTTGGCGGTCCTTTCCACTCTCAGGGGCAGAGAATGCGTGGGATTTTTCCAAATGGAAAAAAAAAAAACCTTTTTATTCTTCCGTGCGTATTTTTAATTTCGCCCTGATCTCTCATTCCTTTCCTTCCCAAACCACTCCGCCCCACAACAATTCGGTGAAATGAAAGCAAATCTGCCCATAAACCACCCTCGGGGTGTGACTTTCCTCTTTTTTCGCCCAGGAGCGAATATACAGGAACGGCCCGGAAAATTGAAGGCAGATGGAGACTGAAGGGCATCCACGAGTGCGCCTATCCAAGAAGGTCTAATGAAAAACCTGGCTACATCTTAGATGATCCGATCTCTCCTTTAAAGCCGAAGGGATGAGTGGATTAATTAATACTGTGGGGGAAAGGGGATAAAATATAGATATTTTTCTATATACATAACACGCGCCGGGCGTTTAATGTTCAAAGCAACGGCCGCATCGGGATCTTCCATTTGATCCTGACTTGCGTTTCATGCTAAAAGGATTTGGGGAGGAGGGAGAAGGAATGGAAAGTGTGGGGAGATTTGCGATTATTTTTTCCCCACTTAGTCAAACTGAAATCTCGCCCTCTTTTTGCGCAAGCAAAATCTGACCTCCAAGTCAACACCCGTTGCGCGCATTTCTCTCGGCGCCGCAAATAAAGCTCTCCAAAGCCGGCTTTTCCATCTGTTTTAATGTCTTATTGGTATGATTTCGTATTCAACTTTCCAACATAACAAGCAGCGTGGTATCAAAGGGAACCCTTGTTTTTTCCAGACGGTTCAAAGGCTGCCTTTGGCGTAAAAAAAATGACAAAACCGTCACGGGTTCCTATTCTGAAATGGTGAGCTTTCTTAATTCTCCGCACCTTGGAGAAAAATTGTGCTCTTAGGTTTTGGTTGCATTGCTCATTTCAATTTTTTTTGGATAATTTCGAAGAAAATCACAGGGGTTCCCCACTGCCAAGACAATACTGAAATCGTCTCCACCTTCGTGTCAACAGCAAAAACCCACCGACCTTTAATTTATTTATTTTCCCCCCGCCTTTGAACATCACAGACTCACACCAAGGGCAAAGAACGTTTTTCTCTAAACAGACTACTTTCTACCGCGTCAACACTGAGGAGATAAGGGGGTCTTTTAGTGAGTGAGAGACATGCCCGAGGCAAGGAAAGGGATAACAAAGACCAAAAGCTGGGCTCTCTCAGCCTGTTACTCAACGGAACGCACCCACGAGAGGTCCAAGGTCACACAACTGTACATGACAACCACATTATGAGCTCGATTTCTACTTCACGGCTCCATTTATGAACACTGTATAATAGGACACCGGTTGTGGGGGGGCCTCCCGACCAGTCGCTTCGATCCTCTTTGATCTGGCTGTTCTCAGGCCCCGATCCCGATTTTCAGCAACCTTCTCACGACAAGTTCCCCCTCCCCACCCCACTTATACACACACACATACACCCTCCCACCTTCCCCGTTCGTTTGGGTGAGTGGGAGAGATGGGCAGCGCTTAGATTTTGGCATCGCCAAGAAAAAGAAAAGGGGGAGGGGGATCTTGGGAGCTGTCCAGCACCAGCGACCTCCTGAAAGGAAGGGGACGCTACCGCCGCCCTTCCCAAAACGCAAATGGATTGTCCCTCTTTCTAACCCTCCAAAAAAAGATCGGAATCCACCACTTTTAAGGCATGTTTGTTTCTTCAGGTTTCCTTTGGAGAGGAAAACAAAGCTAAAGTCTTTCTCCTGAACCCATATTTACAAAAGAAACCAATTTCTCACCCCCAAATCCTGGAAATTGGGGTAACATGTTGCCTTGGAGGAGGGACCATTTATGTAAAAAGCTTTCCTTGGGTGTCTATCTCAATCTTACTATTATTTTTTTCCCCCGAGGGAGAATTTCTTAGAATTACTCAAAGGCAGATCCTTTCTTTGTCTGAATTTGGAAACCTTTCTGAAAAGACAGCCAAGCCGGAGGTGGGGGGTCTGGTCTGATTTCGTATTCAAGATGCTCCTTCTTTTTCTCCCCCACCACCCCTCCGCCCCAGGGCAGCAGGCCCTCTGGGGAGGCCGCCGGGGCTGCCCAGCCCGCCATGCCCCGATCCCCCGAGTCAAGAATAAGCGCGCCCCGATGTCCGTCGATTCTGCGGCAAAGCGTCCGCCTGCCTCCCAGCTCCGGCCGCCTCTCCCCGGCGGACGCCTCAGCCCGGCGGCTGCTTGTAGTTGCCGTTGATCTCTTGGGAGATGGTGACGGCCTCCGCGCCCAGAGGGAGCCGGTCGCTGTATTCGGAGCCCACTTCGAATTCCTCCGGGTTGGTTTTGGACTGGGAGTCCGCGAGGGAGCTGGCCGCCAGGCTCTCGTCTCTGGCCAGCTGGCCCTCGCCGGGGCCCCCCCTCCGATCTCCTCCCCCTCCTCCTCCCCCTGCTCTTCCTCCCTCCTCCTCTTCCTCCCCGTCCTCCTCTTCCTCCTCCTCCTCCCCGCCCTCCCCCGCCTCGCTGGGGTCGTAATTCTTCTCCGACTCCAAATAGGAGGCGCGGGGGTCGAAGTCGGCCGCCATGTGCTTCTCCATTTGGTCCGGGTTCTGCGCCCGCATGATGAGCTTGTAGGTCTTGCCTTGGTATTTGGAGAGGAGGTGGCAGAAGGTGGCCCCCAGCAAGGGGACGGTGGCCACCCCCAGGAGGAAGATGCTGACCACCACGATGATGAGGAGGGAGGGGACCTCCTTCTTGGTGCTGAAGACCACCTGGACCTGGCAGTCCTCGCCGGCGTAGGTCAGGCAGACGGAGTAATTGGTGCCGGGGCGGAGCCCCTGGAACCAGTAGGCGTTGACGCCTTCCTCGATCTGGGACCACTGGACCAAGGCGGGCCGGCCCCGCGGCTTCTCCTCGCAGAGGTAGAGCCGTCTCAGGTGGGCCTTCTCCGGCTGGGCGGCGTAGGGCGTGATCTGGACCTTGGCCTCCCGCTCCGAGACGTCGAGGGCGATGACCCCCAGGTCGAAAGCGTGGGGCTTGAGCTCGGAGGCGCTCTGGTTGAAGGCGTGGTTGGAGACGTACTGGGGTCCCTCGCTGGGGCCGCAGCGCTTCTCGAAAGGCGGTGGCTGGAAGGGCGAGCCTGCCTCACCGGCGCCGCCTCGGCCCCCGACGCCGCCCCCGACGCCGCTGCCGTTCCGGGCGGCGCCCCCCGACGGCGCGGCGTGGTAGCTCCGAGCCGTGGTGGGCCGGGAGAGGAACACCAGCTTGGTCCTCTCGTCGGGCTTCATGACGCTGTTCTTGGAAGCCTTGCCGTCGGGCTTCCGCTCTGCCCCCGGCGGGCTCTTGGTCTCGGGGGCGTCGGGGTCCTTCGGGGCGTCGGCCAGGGCCACGTGGACCGAGCTTTGGTTGGTGCCCATCTCGTTGGTGGCCACGCAGGTGTAGGTGCCCTCCTCCTTCTTGCTGAGGTGGGCGATCAACAGGGTGCCGTTGCCGAAGGCCTGGAATCCCGCCTGCCCTTCCCCGCCGTCTCCTTCGGACGGCAGGCTGTTGGCGTTCCGGAGACCCTCGTCCTCCCCGCTGGGAAGCTCCAGGGTCTGGCCCGCCGAGGTCTGGAGGCGCCAGCGGAGCCGGGGCGGGGGCAAGCCCGTGGCGTGGCAATGCAAAGAGAGGGCGAAGCCGTAGGCCAGAGGCGCGTGGTCCAGGTTGGGGTGGTAGCTCAAGGCGACCGTCGGGGCGGCGCAGCGCAGGTAGGGGATCTTGGCCAGGGGGAGGCCCTTCCACGGCTCCGGCGCGGCGCAGGCGATGGCGTCCCGCTCGGGGATGGAGATGAGGGTGTTCTCGGTCCAGTTTTTGAGCCACATGAGCTGGCAGGTGCAGTTGAAGGGGTTGTTGTAGATCTGGAGGTGGGAGAGGGAGGCGAGCGGCTCGAAGGTGCCCTCGGCCACCGAGGCGAAGCGGTTGTTGTTGATGCGGAGCGAGCGGAGGTCGCGCAGGGTGCGGAAGGCGCCCCCCGGCAGGTGGGCCATGCGGTTGTTGTTCATCTTGAGGAGCTGGAGGGCGCTCAGGTTGCGCAGGTCGCCCCAGGGGAAGTCCGCGATCTGGTTGTGGCTGACGTCGAGGTTCTTCAGCTGCACCAGGATGGCCAGCGTGCCCTCCTCGATGGCCGCGATGCGGTTGTGGGCCAGCCACAGCGAGGTCACCTGGGTCACCCCCTCGAAGGAGCCCCGGCCCAGGGCGGCGATCTTGTTGGCCGAGAGGCTCAGCGTGGTCACGTTGGACGGCAGGCCCGACGGCACCGTCTCCAGGTCCTTGTAGGCGCAGTCGGCGAACTGCTGGGCGTACTTGTCCACGCAGGCGCACGGCTCCGGGCAGCCTCGCACCGCCCCCGGCGGGGCCAACGCCAAGAAGGCCCAGGAGGCAGTCCAGCCAGAGCCGCACCGGCAGCGCCCGCATCGCGACCCTGCGGCCGGGCGAAGGAGGGAGGGGAGAAAAGAGAGAGTGAGAGAGGGGAAGGACGCAGGAGCCGGCCTCCGCATCCCAAAGGGGCTCTTCTTTCCCGCACAAAAATCCCCCCGCCCCGTCTAGTAGGGAAGGGGCTCTGGGGCGGCCCCAGCCCCTGGCCCCCCAAACGGCCTCATGGCTCCCCAAAACAGAGGGAGGAGGCGCGCTCCGCCTTGCCACGGCAACTGCCTCTTCTCTGTCGCCTTTCCTTCTAATCCATATTTTTCTTCCCCCTTTCTCGCCCCGTTGCGGTGGGACTCTAGGCAGATCTCCTCGAGAGTAAAAAATTGAGTCCGCTGGCACTTAACGCCCCTGCTGAGAGGTCCTTGCTGGGCTTACGCGGCGCGGAAGGAGAAGTCCCTTTTATTTTGACTGCCCTTCTCCCTTCCTCTCCCTCCTTCTCCCCGTCCGTCTGGTCGCCTCGTCCCTCCTTCGCCCCTTCCCTCCCTCCCTCCCTCCCTCTCTCGTTCTCTCTTCTTTGACAACCCAAAGCCAGAGGCGGTGGGATACGCGAGGGGGGGGAGGAGGGCTGGACAGGTCCCGTTGCTCTCCCCGGGCTCCGAACTCTCCATCTTTTGGAGGTCAATCTCGCAAAACCACCGACCCAGACAGAGGGGGGGGAGCCCGGAGAGAAGGGGCGATCCCCTGCGCTGGGATCCTTCCCCTCGGATCCCTCCTTCGAAGGCGCCCTGCCCGGTCCCACCTTTTCCTCCTCGCCATCACCAACCCCGACGGCAGTCCTCGCTTTCCCCGGTGTAACCCCCCCCCGCCTCCCGGTGGAATTCACACTTTCCTGCCAGGAGCGGAAAAACTTGGAAATTTGTCCTGCTGCCTTTGAGGTTTGCCTGCCGTCGGTTCGTGCCCCGTCCCACCCACCCCCCGGCCTCGATCCGTCCCTCCAAGCCCTTCCTTTGACGCTTTAGGTAAAGCCGGGAAGCAAAATGGAGCGGGTGGGTCCTCCATCCCGCCAACCCACTATGTTTGCCCCGTCTCGGTCCAGCCAAATCGGCTTCCCGATGAGCCTCGACGGGGGGACCGTCCTTCCAGCATCTCCTTCAGGCGGATAGGGAGCCGCCGCTTTTTTCCCTTCTCCTCCCTCCACCCCACTCCCAGCCCCCCACTACCCTCTCCTAGAGGGGAAAAGCCCCAGCCTCAGAACACAACAACAACCCAGGTCTTCCCACCCTTACCGTTTCATCGAGGGCTCCGGGCGGCTCTTTTTAGGGGGGCGTCGTCGCCAAAAGGGACCCCTCAGCTGGCCAAGCCCCGCGGAACTCCAGGCGTGGGTCTGGGGGGTCCATCAAAGAAGCCACCCCCCACCTCTCCAGGAGGAGGCGAGATCGGGAGGATGGGAAAAGGGGGAGTCACCCCCCCAAAAAAAATCTATCCTTTCCAGGAGTTGCCCGACGCCTGGAGCTGATCTCTCTCTCTGGCTCTCTCTCTCTGTGTCTCTCACGTTCTCCTTTTCTTTCTGCCGCCCCCTCCCCTGCCACCAACCGCCTCAATTCCAACCCACTTCGGGAAAACACGCGCGCCTGCGCCCACCCACCGCCGACCCAGCCAGCCCCGTCTATTCCTAAGGAGCGGGGCTGGAGGAGCGCGCCCCGAGGCGCCAGGAGAACGCGCCCGGCCCCTCCCCGCTCCCCCCGCTTCTCCGATGGGTGTGGAAAATCGCAGCGCCCCCCCCCAAGCACGAAAGACCATGCAATATTTATCGCGTCAATATGTCTCCAAGCCATCATGCCTCTCGCCCCCTCCCCGCCTTCCCTCGCCCACCTCCTGCAGCAGTTAGAGGTGGGGGGACTACTATCACACCACCACCACCACCACCACCACCACCATCATCATCATCATCATCATCATCATCATGAGACCATGATGATGAGAGGGACTCAAATCAAGTAGTTTGGAAGCAGATTTTCCCAATCTGAGTGTGTCAAAGAAGAAGAGAAAGAACAGCCCACAAGTAGAAGATTTCTCCTTCTTTTTCTCCTTGTTGGCTGCAACTGAAAGCAAATAGCTGATTTTCCAAACCTAGGCAGAGTGCAATAATTAATGCTATTATTCCTGTCCCTCTTGTTATGGGAGCATATTTTCTAACTCTAGGAAGCTGGAGAAAGGGTTGTGCAAACGCACAAAAACACCAGTTAAAAACACAAGACACCTGTTAGAAGACCATGCAAAACTGATCCACTATAGAAAAGCCAAAGTTTGTCTGTTTGTCTGTGTCAGGCAGGCAAAGACCTCATAGGATTGGCTGTGTGAGGTGAGAAGACCTCATCTGATTGGCTGACTGGGAAGATTCTATGGAATCCTGGGGTTGGAAGTTTAGGGAGGGACTTTTAGAATTTTCAACCAGAGAGCTCTTGGGTCTTCAGTCAACTGTGTCTGCCTTGAAAAAGCTGGTTGCTTTGGAGATGAGGCCTAGCAGCAAGGAGGAGGGCAGTGTATTCCCTCAGGAACCCATCCTCAGTATGTTAATCACTCTGAATACAGATTGGATTGGGGAATACAGGGAAAAATTACAGGTACTGGACAAGACAGTTTGGGGACCTAGAGGCACAGGATCTCCAGTCTTTCTAACAAGTATTACCTATGAGAAAATAAAATCCTGGGCAACACCGGGTATATATGCGAGTACCAGATAAATGTGGCCAACCACATCCATAGGTGAATTTGCACATAAGTAAGCCATGAGCTGGATCCTGTTCTTAACTTTAAATGTGATATTCTTGGTGGCTGCCCCTTTGAAACTCCCTCCCTGTTCTTCTTTGTTGCTCAACAAAAACATTCTTATTCCATCACGCTTTTTATGAACTGACCACAAAGGGTTTTTAATTTTGGGCTGCTTTGCTGATCTTTTAATATTTGTCTTTTAGTTCGTTTTAAGTGGTTTCAATGTGTTGCTGTTGTGTGACTTTGAGTGGTTTCTAACAGCAACCCTAACATGGGGTTTTCTCAACAAGATTTATTCAGAAGGGGTTGGCCTTCTGAGGCTGAGAGACTGTGGCTTGCCCCAGATCACCCGTGCCTATAATAGGATAGTGTGAAAGGGCTTTAGGTTGCAAAAGCAAATCCACCGAACACCTGAACATTGAAAATACAAAGAATAACAAAACATGAAATGCGAAGTACTAAGTCAAAACACACAGCCATGAATCTAATTGGTTATTGAAGATGCATTGAATCAATTATTGGATGGGGGGGTGTCAACTTGTAGGTAAAATCCATTGATTTAGCAGTGGCCTTTCTTCACTACATTGTTATAGTGCTATTATTCCACTTTCAATTTCCTGTGGAATTCTGGAGTTGGTAGTTTCCTGAAACCCAAGAGCTCTCTGGCTGAGAATTCTCAAGGCCCCTCCCGAAACTGCAAACCCCAGGATTCCATAGGATGTTGAAAGTGGAATAATAGCACTAGAACAGTGTAGTGCGGAAAGGTCCTAGGTCTTCTCTAATTGGCATGACGATTCAAGCCATAATCGTGGGAGAGAGCGGGAGAGAAAGGAGGAGGTGAAGGAAGAGATCCAGATGAAAAACCAGCATTTTTCAATACAACGTATCTGCCTGTTGTTGTTGTGTGCCTTCAAGTCGCTACCAACTTATGGCGATCCTAAGGCAAACCAATCACAGGGTTTTCTTGGCAGAATATGTTCAGAAGGGGGTTGCCTTCATCTGAGACTGAGAAAGTGTGACTCACCCAGTGGGTTTCCATGTCTGAGAGGGGATTTGAACCCTGCTCTCTATGGTCATAGTCCAATGCTCAAACCGCTATACCTCGTTGGGACCTATGTCTGTATGTAACCTTTTAAAGTAGGCCAGGGAGGAGTGACCATTTTCAGTGGCTGTAAAACCTTTTTATTACGCTGGTATCTCCATGTGAGGAGGAATGCTCAGGTCTTAAACATTAAAGCTTAAGTTTCTTGGATAATAGTTTGGTGTCCTATGTCCTATGTATAACCTCTAGCTTTCTTCAACCAGTGCAACTGATTTCCCACAAGATTAGGTATTTTGAGTTAGTGACAAGTCTTAGACCTAGTACTAAATCTTCCTGCAGTGTTTAGAGTAAGGTTTGGCATTTCAAATGTTATTACTACATTTAAGTCTATTGCAAACAAGCTCAGAGTATCTGAGGATACTTCAGCAGTCGGGCTATAGGCCAGAGAGTTTTCACGAAAACAAATATTTGGGGCCAAAAAAATGAGACAAGGAAAGATCAACATTCTTCTTGGAAACAGACAAAGTCAAGCGGACAGGCTCAAGGCACATTCCTGAGGTCTGGCAGCTTATAGAAGGTTTGCGTCAATGCAATCACAAAGATAAGACCCGGTTCGGACAGCCCAAGAGCCCTCTGCCACCAACAAATCATGTAACTGTGTAATTTCTAACGCAGACCAGGAGAAGCAAGGAAGACAGCAACAAAGACCCCCAAAAGGAAGAATGAAAGAGACAAAGACTCCATTCTCCCAACCAAGCTCTTGAATTCTAACATCACAGTGATTGGCTGCAGCCATCATCAGGGAACTACTGCCCTGTTTGGTATTCTCAAATTAGTTAAGAAAACTCTAGTGCCTTTCTGCATTACACTGTTATAGTGCTATTATTCCACTTTCAACCTCCTGTGGAATTCTGGGATTTGTAGTTTAGGGAGGCCAAAGAGCTCTCTGCTGAGAATTCTAAATTCCCTTCCCTAAACTGCAAACACCAGGATTCCTCAGGATGTTGAAAGTGGAATAATAGCATTATAACAGTGCAGTGTGGAAAGGCCCTAGCTAAACTGAACTTAACTGCTTGAGCAGTGAATTATCTGTAAAAGATAAGAAAGGTGTGGAAGTAATTGCTTGTTTACAGATTTCAGGTATGATGTGTTTGTTGTTTTGGTGCTCCTGTAGAAGGCAGGAGAGGAGACCCTCCTCATATCCATGAAATAATATTCTGTGCACCACCAATAGTGCAAACTGTCAGGTCGGCTGAACAATTCCTGCCGTGTTATAAGGTAGTTAACTTTGTTTTAGTGTTTGGGTGTTTTGCAATGTGGGATCTGTTGATGGCTGGGCAAGCTGGGAACATGGAAATTTTAATATAATGACTTGTGATAAGACAGTGAACAGGCATGGCTGCAAGTTCAGATTGTTGTCAAACTGAGTTGGAAAACAGGAGGAGAACAGAAAGCCTGGGAGATGTATCGTTTGGGTAAACCAGCAGATGGGATGTCAGCTCATGCTGACTTTGAAATGTAATGGTTTGTATAGCACTGCAGATCTTATATTCCTTTAGTCTTGGCAATGCCAAGATGTGCTGTTGTTTCTTCAATGTGCCTGAATAAAGCTTTTGAAACCTCTAAGCTCTATTTCTTGAACTTGGAGCTATCCTGTACATCACACAGAAGGTGATCTAGTGAATGATGGGCAACCAGGCAATTTCTGGTGGATCGTGTAGCATCTGATGGTTGCTCGGTTTCAGTTTTGATTTTTTAATGTTTATTCATTTGTTCATTCTTTCATTCATTCATTTACTTACTTACTTATTTTGCAAAGAAAACCAGACCCTGATCTCAGCTATTATGTGGAAAAGAGACATCATACACAACCTTGTTATTGGATGTCAACAATCTAAAATGTGGCACTGTGCAAGATGTCCTGTTTTGCAATGGAAGGGTCTCATTACACAACAGGGGCTTCCATTGTGCAGTGGGAGCTCCCATGTGCAAAAGGTCACGTTGTACATCAGGACCACCGCATAACAACCAAACTGCTGGCTCTGCTTGCATAAGAGTCCTGGTGGCACAGCTGGTTCTGCGTCCCTCCCAAGAATACAAGCATTGTGCAATGGTGTAGTTCAACTTGAGGCCACCGTAAGTCAGTTTACGTAACTTCCCAACCGGATGCCAGTTTATGTTAGCATTTGCTATTGTAAGTATCCAGTTGATTAGTTGGAGGTCCATGTTCACCATTCCTTTCTGGAAAATGCATTTTAAAAGGGTTCTAAGTTGCTACAAAGTTGTCTTCCTCTATTTCTTGCCTTCTCATGTGAAAGAGGCTGGTCAATTTTTCTGCAAGTGCAACGGATCAGATTCTATTTATAGGTATTTTCCTAAGTTCTGGCAATGTCAGTTCTTACAGTTCCCCATAAGAATTGCTAAATGTTCTTTATCACACAATCCCTCATATTCCTCCATAAATAATGAAAAAAGTAATAAGGATTCTTTTGCAGTTACAGTTTATCACATCGTTGTTATCCTCTTTGATGTTCTAACATTCCTCATGATCAGCACACCAGCTGTGTTGTATATGTTGTGTTTTGCTACAGCTTACTGTTTATTGCGCTCCACATGAGATATGCCTGCTGGGTCCTGTCCAGGGAAAGCTGTGGATCCAAATCCGACTCAATTGACTGGAATTTAGGGCCTTACTTCCAGATTATGTCTCTATTAGCTTGAGAACAAACAAACGAGCAGTCAGACTCACAGTTAAAATCACAGTTAGGATCAAAGGAATAAATATTCAAAGAAAAGGAATGAAATCTAAAACACAATATTAGCACACTAAATTAAAACATTGAACACTACCTAACCAAAACACTAAAAACTAACCTGCTAAAACACAAAAGAGTTTTGACCCACCAAGCCAAATTACAATGAAAGAAAGAAAAATTTAAAAAGAAAGAAATGTGTTATTCTCCCATTATAGATCCAGCTAAGTAATCCCATTAGAATTACTAGTGACCATAGTCACAGATTATTGCGACCTTAGATTTCTTGTTGCTCAAAAAGTCCATAAATGGTTTCCAATCTTTCACAAAAAACAACAACAAAACTTCAGTTGGTTTATCCTTTAAGAATTTAGGGCCAAATTTGATGTGTTGAAGTTGTCCAACCCAACCAGTGGTTGGCTGGTAGCTTCCATGTCAGTGGAGTGGTGACTCCATTCTGGGTCTTGCCAAAATTTTAAAGGACTTTTCTGAGGTATAGAGGCCATTTTGGAGCATAGGATTTGGTGCCTTGGAAAGCTCCTTTGAATTTCAGACTAAACTCCAGAGCAGATTCTCTGCCCCCTCTGAAATGGAAGCCACCAACTGCCACAGACTGGCTTCAGCATCTTGGATCACTCCCTTAAAGTCTGGACTAAAATCCAGGCTGGATTCAAAACCCAACTGATATGAAAGCTAGCAGCCACCACTGCCTTCAGAGGGGATCGGGAAAAAGAATTACGGTATCTTAACTTTATAAGTAAGAACTCTCGTTGGTACTAAGGCTAATAGTAACATGGATGTACGGTTAGGTTCGTTAAGGTGGTTTTCATTGGTTTTCTGATGATAAGAGACAATGTCCACCAGAGTTTGCAAAAGTTCCTTTTGGGAGCTGCCATTGGCTGTACTGGCTGGGAGCTTCTGAGGGTTACAGCCCCAAAAAGGAACTTTTCCAAGCTCTGATTTGAACTACTTTCTCATTGTGACCCCACTGAAAACTCAGACTCACCCACCCACAACACGTATGCCTCTGGCTTGGAGAAGGGAAGCTACCATTCTTTGAAATCACACATTTAGCATGACATGTATGTTGGTGTCTATATACCATGTGTTTGGGCATATGCCTCTCTTAGGTGCTTAATGCAAAATACAACAAAATACAAAATCCACGAGCAGTGATTCCTTTTTGAGGGCGAACTTCAAAACACAAAAAGCATTTTGCAAGCTTTCAAAGCTTCACCGGCTTCTTCATCAGGCAAAGATGTTAAAAAATCAAAGAGGAGAAAAATGGTGATGATGATAGAGTCACAGCCAATAGCACTTCCTGTGCAGAAAATACTCTTCCCGGCAAAGAAAAATGCTGTCTTCTGTGCAAAACAACTTTGTGCAAAATTTGTGCTGAATTAGTCCTAATTTGCTAGTTGGCTTCATAAACTGCCTAGTTTTTGAAGACTTTTCTTGCAGCAGGAAGAAAATAAATAAAACCACCCATTACTTCTTATGGGAAGAACATTTGTGAACAATCACATCCCTTACAGAAAGATTTTGATTAGAAACGTAATCCAGTTAAGCAAAACAGGGGCCTTCCTGAGCTCCTTCCGTAGATAATTTACTTCCCTGTCTCCAGATCCGTTGAAATAATCACACAGCATAAATTAATGCATGACTCTGCCCCTTTGGCTTTAATTATTTTTGGTGGGTGGGGGCAGAAATCGATTTTCATAAATGCTGTGGATTTGAGCTCTCTGGAAAAAAAAAAAAAAACCTCTGCCACAGGCTCTTGCAAAAGAGTTCCTTTTCTTTTAATGAACAGCTTAAATTAAGCAATTCATTATTAATAACACTTACAAGCTACGTATTCTATGCCATTTGGGGAGGTTAGTTCAAAGTGACAAAGGTTTTTATTGCTTCCAAAATTCACTATAATGCCCCAGGTAATTAAAAGAAAATGCTTGTACCTTTTTTCCCCCACTGGGAAAAATAATGGATCAGTTGGATCAGTCAAATAATGGCTTGCATCCCGTTAGGCAGCTACAATGTCATAAGCGAAGCTCACAGTCTCATAACTGTTTGGTGTTCACATTTTACAGTCGTGGTACCATTACCATGGCCACAAATGCCCCTAAAACTGTCATGCCCCATCCCAGGACTTGGACAGGACCCTTCCCAACAGCCACAACACAGAGACGTGAGAGGGACTATACTTACAACAGCCAGTGTAGGTGGAAAAGGGAGAGCCCAGGCATCTTGGAGCATTTATATAGTAAGGGCTCATTAATTAGGTAAGCAGCTGTGAAAGGCTCTAAGCCTATATAAAGAAGGACCAGTATGGGAAGACATCAACTGTTCTTATCGATGGAAGCAAGCTGTATTACATTCAGATTCCTTGCTCATGTTCCTAGAAACCTTGACCTTCCCCTTCTGTACAGACTTCACCACTGGACTGTTGCTCTGGATTTACAGTGAACTCAGACTGCAAAATGACATCCAGTAATTTGCTAACAAATTAATACAAACTTTGCTCACAGCTGCTGATAAGAGGCTCCAATTAGACAGCCGTAAGCCTTGGCTGGCTGCCGGCACAGGACAAAACCCCACCTTAAGATTCAGGTAACTACCCAAGCAAAGGGGTTTTCATTTGTGAATTGTTGAAAATTGAGTCATTATAGTAATCCCTCCACATTCGTTAGGGTTAGGGGAACAGGAGACTCATGAAAGTGAAAAAAAATTGAATAACTCTAGGCCTTTCTAAACCATATTTAACACACGCAAAAATATAATCAACCCACTGTAGATTCCTTTGAGGCATCAGTGTTCTTTCCCAAGGCAGAAGTGGGGGGCTGGTGGGGCTTACTACCCCCTCCACTGCTGCCCTGCACCATTTTTAAGAGGAACTTACAAGCCTCTTGCACAGTTTCTCAGTCTCACGTGGCTTGCAGCCCCTATTAAAAATGGCCTAGGGAGGCAGCAGAGCTGACAGCAAATAATCTGTGAATAATCAAATCTGCAAAAGTGAAATCCACAAATGTGGAGGACTGACTATAGTATAAAATCAGGCCAGGAATCCATTTTCAGCCTCTCAGATGTTTGTCCCTGTCTTGTTTTTCCCTTGTGTTTTCTGCTTGAAATTACCAGCATCAGAAATCAGACGGGAAACCGATCGGGGCTGGATTAAAGGGCTGGCTTTTAAACTCCATCTTGGCAGTCCTGGCTTTGGATTTTGAGAAACTCTTGGGACAAACGTGCTCCTTGCCCAGGACGCTTATCTTCAGGAGGCAGCCACACATTTGGGAGCAGCTAATTGTATCAGACAAGATCGCCGCTCTGGATTATTGCTTGCTTGGATGGAAACATCCTCCTCTGCCATTCCTAAGGATTTGTGCTATGAACACTTGGCCCACAATGTGCTATTCAGTCTGTCTCTGTTCGGCATTTGCCAAGACAAGGAGACAAGAGAAGTGGAACTGATTAGTCAGAAAGTGCCTATTTGTCATTTCCCAGCCCCGTCTACTTAACAGTAGCTAGTAACTCCCATTTCAATGGCTGCAGTATACCTGTATAGGGTTTTAGTCTGAATTTTAGCAGTGCTGTCTCAAGCTGATTCTACTTGTGGGACAGGGTTCAGTGCCTTGGAAAGTTCCTCTGAAGTTCTGACTAAAACCAAGCACAGATTCACCATGATCAGTTGTCACAACCTTCTCCCTTTGCAAGGAAAAACAGTTTGCTTGGACCTATTTTGGTTTCAGTTCTGTCCCCACTATAACCCACAGTTTTGAGTCTGCGTTGCCCCCCTTCTTGCAAGGGAACACTCTCTTTTTGATACATTTTACAGAAAGGGTTTGGAAAGTGCATTGGCTTGAATGAACATGCTGGCTCCAACACCAACCTGAGGCCCTCCAGATGTTTTGCACCACAACTCCCATCAGCCCTAGCAAACGTGGCCAATGAGGAGGGATCATGGGAGCTGAAGTCCCATACTTCCGCAGACCAGATCGGGAGGAGGGCAGCCTTAATGTCTGCTGAAAAGCCAAACAGAAAATATGGATAAGCTTAGTGCCCTCTTGTGGTTTCTGTGAAACAATCATATTTCTAGAGCACATTGTGGCTGGCATCCCAGTGTTCAAGCGCAGCGGTTCATAACACGGAGGCTGTGGACCCCTGGGGGTCTGTGATGGCTTCACAGGGGGTCCACAAAGGCTTGAAGAAATGTTACGAGCTTTTGCAGTTAAAATAGAATAAAAGGAAGGAAGGAAGACCAGGTCTAATCCTGCTTGGCTTCCAAGATCAGACAAAACCCAGTGCCTTCAGAGTATTTAAGCAGATTTTAATAGCATTTAGTATTAAGTGATCCACAGTTTCTCAGAAGATCATTTTTAGAGAAAGATCGTTGCAGCCTTAATGCTTTTCCCTCATCCCCACCTCTCTCATCCCCAGTTGCATCAACAGAGTAGAGAATTTGGGGAAGCGATATCCACTCACATCTACAACTTCACACTATGTCACATCTTAGATTGTGCATTTTCAGTAGCAAGGAAAGCTAATTCTGGTGCAACAGTGACATCTACTGCCGTATACCAAGAGGTCCAATTTTTGAAGAAGCCGCCGCCACTGGCAACATCTTCCCGCAGTAAGGAAAGATACAAAGAACAGAACCAAGAACTCTTTCCAGTATTTGTCATTGTGGGCCTTCAAGTCACCCCTAACCCTAGTGAATGTGGAAGGCTGGCTGTACTTCGCTTATTGAAGTAGATGTGTTCCTGGGCATTACTTTTTTTTTAGCAGAAAATTTAGCACTGCAAGTCAGAAACCACTTGGAAGGCACACAACAATAGAAAGAAATAACATGGAAGGAATGGGGATCTATTCCTACATCAGACACACAAAAAGGAGCAGCTGAACCTGTTTCCTCAACATTTTTATTCAAAACAACAATATGGATGTTTGAAATGAAAGACACAGGTCAGATAAACCTTGCATAAGTAAACAAGAACATTTTCAACCTTCCAGAGACCACTTCAAGGTTTCTTCCAAAATGCAAAATGCAAGGATGGCTTTTTCTTTCAGTAGCCTCCAGATTTCTTATCATTCCTGTTTTGCAGACCACACTTATATGATCTATGCTTTCTTAACAAGCTTGAGTTAGCGGACAAAGCTGGCTTATCTGCCCTCTTTTCTCTGTTTTGCTGTTTATACATCTGAGTAAGAGATTCTGGAGGCAGCTGCTGTTTACCTTGCCTATTGTAAGCAGGCACACGCACCTACAGTAGGATTGGCTACAGCAGAACCCTGCCTTTTTGCTCTGCTTACTACAGATATGCTATTTGCAACCCAAAACCCAAAGCCTGTGTTTCTTCAGCCCTCCTTCACCAGGTTTCCAGTGCCAAACCCGCTAACAAAAACCCCTTCCAAGTGGATAGAGGATGAGGACAAAAGAGAGATGCTGGTCGGTCAGAAAAAGTCTTTGTTAAAACGGAGCTTTGCCATCTGTGATTTTACTAAATGAAGTATGCCTGTAATACGCAGCTGAGAATGGACTGGGAGAGAAGCAGCAGCCGCAGCAATTTTTGTGTTTCTATTTCCTTACAAAGTCTCTATAGCTGTTATTGCTGTTAAAAATAACAGGAGACAAGGCAGGACCAACCTAGCTATTTTAGGACTCTCACTTGCCATTGGTCATTCCCATTGTCAATTAAAACAAGAGTGGGGAGCGTAACAACATGCATTCAGAAAGAGTAACCCATGGGGTTATATGTTGTCCCTGGTGTATCTGGAGTGGACAACTTCCTACTGCCTAGGGGCTAAATTTCACCCCCAATGAACTGTTTCAAGCCCACACCTGGCATAGAAATATCTTTCAAAAACTGAAAAAAGTGAAACCAGAAGTGGGCAGCGGCCCACTCCCATTACACAATTATATCACTATGATTCTACTATAATTGCAACAGTTCCATACCATGGAATCATGGGATTTGTAGTCTCCTGAGGTAGTTAGAATTCTCTGCCAAGGAGCATTAGTGCCTCCCCAAACTAGATATCCCAGGATGCAACCATGGCAATTTAAAGCGGAATCAAAGTGCTATAATTGTGTAGAACAATATTGGCCTAGTAGTCAAATAAAAATTGTTTTTTTAAAATCTTGGGAGGGTTGGATCCCTGTGGCCCCACTGAACCTCAGTTTTAGTTGATTTTTTTTTTCCAAAAAATGGGTACAAAAAGAACTGGGGGCTGTAGCAGGGGGCAAAAAAAAATGGTGTTGCGGAGCTGTGTGCTGTCCTCAGATTGTATTTTCTGCACCTCTGGCTGATGGCAACAACAACAAAAAAAAGTAACCAACTGGGAAAAGAGATGTTTGTACCTTGAAGGACAACCAGATCCCGTGATCCAGCAATCCACAGAAGCCCTTCACCCACAGCACCTAATGGCACATGCGTTGCAGGTCCATCACTGAACAGCAGGCGGGACAAGGGAGAAGGAACACAAAGTTCAATAGATCTTTCCACTAGCCCACCTATCTGGATAAAAACGCTATGCGCAAACTGGTTGCAAGAAACAAATCCTCCACAGAGTGAAAAAAACAAGCAAGCAAGGAGACAGCAGCACAGATGCCACCATCTTGTTAGGTGAAGCGACTCCTGGAAGAGACAGGGGGTGAAAGCAGGTCCAAGCATGGCCTTGGAGAACAGTCCCTTGTCCTATTGCTGCCAAGCTCAGACGGCTGGAAAACCTTCTAGGAGGAGATCGTCACTAAAAAAAGAGAAAGAGAAAAAAAATGAACCAGAGTGAGAATGTCCATACAAATAAAGGAAGTTGCCTTATATCACATCAACCACTGGTCCATCTCACAACTTGGAAAAGTTTCATTTTTGAACTGCAGCGCATAGAATCCCATAGCCAGTTGGATTCGGGAAGTTGTTTTCCAGAAATGCTCCTCTAAACCATGATAAACTTGGTCTACCTAACCCAGCATGGTTGACACAGGCTAACACTTCAACAACAGAGTTATTGGTTCAGTAAGCAACCCACAAACCTCGAGCTAGAATACAGGTTGAGCCTCTCTTATCCAAAATGCTTGGGACCATTAGTCCCATTTGCAGGTTTCACTTTCACGCATTTGATTGCTTGTGAGTTTCTCCAACCCCTGCCCCATCACTCAGGTTCTTCTTTTCCAGGAGAACCTTCTCTTGGCAGCTCTGATTGGGCCACCCAGCCCTTTAAAAACTCGCCTCTGATCCTTCTCCTTCTCATCTTCCACTAGCTGCTGCCTGGCTTGCTGAGGACAGCTCACAGCCCAATTTCTCAGCACCACAAGCCCATTTCCAATGCTCCCTCCAAACCCAAGGAAGAAGAGCGGCGAGAGAGAGGAAGTATAGGGACACCATGTCGACTCGCCCCTTCCCCTCTCCTTTCTCTGATCTGGTCTGGACTCTGGGTGCCCACTCTCCCCACCATGCCTTGCCCCCCCTTACCACAGATACAGACACACATATTTTGATATTTGTGGTTTTCTCCCTTCCCCAGGGTTCCTATGCCCCTAACCCAGGCAAGTGGGGAGGGCCAACTCTGAATTCCTCTTTTCCCATCCCTGGAGTCCACTGTACCTCTTGCAACTGACCTTGAAAGCTACTTGTAAAATGGACCATGCTGGCTGAGGATTGTGGGATTTGTAGTCCAAACAGTAACTTTTCTAAGCTCTGCTTTTAAGGTTTGCTCAAGTGGTACTTTGCTTGTGCTAGAGCTAACAGATCTCAAAAACAAACAATCTTTTTTAGATACAGTCACTGTCAGCATGGACCTTCTGGGTACTTACCATGGACTCATCTTCAGTTTCATCAGAGCTGGTGATCACAATGCTGGTGACTGCTGCAAGCAAAGGAACGACAATCAGTGTCACAAGCGAGTGTCAGTACACTACATGGAGGTGTTTAGCGAAAGTGATTCACTGGAGACAGACAAGAGTTTGCAAAAGGTTTGCTCAGGGCATCTCCCTTTGCGCTGCAACTGTTTCCCTGATTTTATATCCACTGAGAACGTCTATGTAGACTTGGGCCATTTCTGCACTAGACTGTTATAGTGCTATTATTCCACTTTAACATCCTATGGAATCCTAGGGTTTGCAGTTTAGGGAGAGGCAAACCCTCCCTAAACTGCCCCTCCCTAAACTGCAAGCCCCAGGATTCCATAGGATGTTGAAAGTGGAATAATAGCACTATAACAGTCTAGTGCAGAAATGGTTTATATTAGGGATCTAGACCAATGGTTTCCAAACTTCAGCCCTCCAGATGTTTTGGACTTCAGCTCCCAGAATTCCTGACTGTTGGTTGCCCAAGCTGGCTAAGGCACCCGGGAGCTAAAGTCCAAACCACCTTGAGGACCAAAGTTTGGGAACTGCAGATCTAGACTTTCACAAGAAAGAATCATTTCAAAAGTTTTCTCTCCAATGGCCAAAGTTAGAGAAGTTTCTGCACGTTTTTCAGAGGTTTTTCAGTCTGAAGGTAGATTTTTTTTTTCTGCAATAAAATTCTTTTGCGTCAAGGGAGGGCTCAGAAATCTATATTTTGGGGTTTTTTTATTATTCTTTTTTTTATATATTTTTATTTTTTACAAATACAAATACAAATACCTTTCTGAAATACATATTCATGCAATTCACACAACATTCTACAATACAGATCAGACAGAACACACACAAAACAAAAACCCCATAAAGAAAAACCATTTACCCTCACCACTGTGCCCCCTATTTCCCCCCCATTTCCCCCCCTAAACTTACTCCCCCGATCTATTGAATCCATCCCCTCTACCTTCTACCTCCCCTTAATATTTTCCCCCTTCCGAAACTCAGGAAATCAATGCTTTCTCATCTATATTTTCCTTCATTCAACCGATTATAATTTTCAAATAAAAACACCTTTCCTTCCTTGCTTGCTTTAAATGACCATTATTACATTTTTTATAACAATTTTGTACTATTTCCTTGTCTCTAAGACATTCTAAATCTTCCGATTCCCTTCCTAATAAATTATGTTCCATCAATCCTTTACATAAATCAAATTACAGAAATCTTATTACTATCTAGCAAACATTATCGCCTTCTTTCCCCAGCAAGCTTCCCACAACAGGAATACCATTTTCCATACTTCTAATGTGTTACTTCTCCTATTGTCTTTTAATGATTCAAATACTATATCTCCCTCGGCCATGTCGTAAAGTTTGAATAACCAATCCTCTATCCTTGGTATTATTTTTTGTTTCCACCCCTGGGCATGACTCAATCTCGCTGCCGTTATCATATATAATACAATTTTCCTTTGTAATTTATTTATACCTAATACCTCTATCGTGTTTAATAAATAAATTCGAGGCGTCATTACCGACTTTATTTTTAATGCCTCTTGTATTTTACTATGTATCATTTCCCAAAATTTTCTTACTTGTTTACATTTCCACCAAATATGGTAAAATGAACCTCTTTCTTCACATTTCCAACATGGATCTCTTGCATTTTTCTGTATTTTTGCTATTTGTCCTGGTGCAATGTACCATTTATACATCTTATAGTAATTTTCCTTCAAACTGACCAGTATTAACAATTTCCATGTTGTTTTCCAGGACTTTTCCCACTGTTCCATTGTTATAATGGATTTTACATCTTGTGCCCATTATACCATTGTGTTTTTTAACTACTTCTTGCTCCATTTGCCTCGAAAGTAATATTTTGTATATCTGGCCTACCCTATGCTTTGTTTCTGGTTTTACTATCTTATCAAATGCATTTTCCCTAATTTCAAATCCTTCTTCCTCGTTATCTTTCTTATATCTCTCCGAAAGTTGCATAATTAATAACCAATGTGTATCCCAGCCCTCTGTCTTTAATTCATTTTTAGTTTTAAAAATCACTACATTTCCTTGCACTTTTAATATATCTTTATATCTTATCCATGTTTCTATCCTTGGTTTTTCTTTCCTATAAAATGCTTCATGGACTGAGATCCGTAACGGTGTTTTTAAATATAGCTGTCTTTTATATTTCTCGCATGTTTTTATTAAGGCTCTTCTCAAAATATGATTTTTAAAATTTTTATCAATTGATGCTTTCTCGTACCATATACATGCATGCCACCCAAAGTATAATTCTTCACCTTCCAGACACAGCAATCTATTATTCCTTAATGTTATCCAATCTATTATCCAATCTATACTATTTGCATGATAATATAATTTCAAATTTGGGAGACCCATTCCACCTCTTTCTTTTATATCCTCTAAAAACTTTTGTTTTTATTCTAGCTCTCTTTCCTTTCCATCTAAATTTCCTTATATCTCTGTTCCAATCTTTAAATGGATTTTCATTTCTTATTATCGGTAAATTTTGGAATAGAAAATTTAATTTAGGCAATATGTTCATTTTAATTCTTAATTTAATTAAGAAATCCTTCCTAATAATGACAAATCTAATTTTTCCCCTTTTTTGAGATCTTCCTTTATTTCTTTCCCTACCTTTTTGTAATTATTTTCATATAAATCTACATTATTTTTTGCGATCATTATGCCTAAATATTTAACCCTTTTAGTTATTATAAATCCTGTCAATCTAATCAGTTCCTCTTCTTCTTCTGCTCTTATATTTTTAGTAATTACTTTTGTTTTTTCTTTCTTTATTTTGTAGCCCGACACTGTGTTGAATTTCTGCAATATCTCTATTACAGTTTCTATATTATTTGATGGGTCCTCTACTATAATTACTAAATCATCCACATACGCATTCAGTTTATATTCCTAATTCTTAATTTTTACCCCTTTTATTCTTTTTTCCATTCTAATTTTATTATTAACTATTATTAACTATTTCCAAAATTAAAATAAATAAAAGCGGTGACAGCGGGCATCCTTGTCTAACTCCTCTTTTTATGTCTATTTCTTGCATCTTTTCTCCATTTATAATTATTTGGGCTTTTCGCTCTTTGTATATTGCTCTTATCCAATCTAGAAATTTTTGTCCTAAATTTATTACTTTTTTATTATTATTTTCATTTTTATTGAATTTTCCATAACAACACTGATACATTCCTTCATTTCCCAAACATACATAACATACATAACATAACATTTGGTACAATACAATACAAACATTCTTTAATTTACTTTACAAATAATTCTTTCACACTAGAAATAAAAACATTTGACTTCCTTTTATCATTTATATTCTTTATCGACATTTTCATTACTTGTATCCTATCTTTTATTTCCTTAGCACTCTATTTCGATCCATACATCTAATCGGTATCCTGCTCTCTCTTACCAACTTATTTATCTTATAATTTAAATTGTAATTTATAATTTAATTGTAATTTATAATTACAGATATAAATTTATTACTTTTATTACCTCTTCTATAAATTTCCAATTCACTCTATCAAATGCTTTTTCTGCATCTAAAAAGCAAAGAGCCATTTTCCTTTCATTATGCTTATGGTGATATTCTATTATATTTAGCAATGTTCTTATATTAGTCTTTAATGCCCTTCCTCGTAGAAATCCGTTTTGATCCGTTTGTATTATATCCTGTAATACTTTTTTTAACCTTTCTGCCAATATTG
>CAOLHI010004442.1:0-117633 GCA_948474755.1 Ctenosaura bakeri | reverse complement strand
TTGGTATTGTGAAGTAGCCATCCCACCTGCTGGACTCTGGGATCCTCTCCATGCTCCCTTATTGAGGAGGGTAGAGACTTTCTTCAAGAGTGCTTCCAATGGTGGTGTAGCTCAGTGTTACCCTGTTCTCTGGGGGTCCCGCCCAAATAACCAAACAACAACAACACAACCTTGGGGGAAAATTAGCTGGAACACTCACTAAAGCTAGTGAGAGACAGGGTAACTTAGCAGGATCTTGCAACCCAGTGTCTACAGGGTCAGGTCAGTCTAGCAGTCAAATGGTTTTAAAATAGCAACAATGATGTTTTATTAAGTACAGATAAATACTAAAGACAACACAGTCACACAGCTAACTAAAGAATTGGAAATAGGGATTTTCGGAGGGAAATGGGTGATACGACACCTGTCTCATAGTCCTGGAGAGTTATGAAGATAGAGTTTGTTGGAGTGCAGGGAAGAAGCTCAGTGCGGGTCGCTGAGGGGAGCTCGCCAAACAAAGCTGCAGCAAGGCAGTCTGGAACTCAGGAGTGATCTGAGGATGGTCTCGGAATCGGCGGTTTTATAGGGTAAATTGTGACTGCAGGCCATACCTTACTCGGTGAGAACAATGCGATTTAAGAGCGGGACAAAGCTTTGGAAAGGTCAGAGTTTAGCATGATTGGCTCAGGGTTGAGTTAACAATAGTGTAGCCAGTATGCAAATGCAGAGCGCTTAGTACAGCTTTGTGAGGCTACCTGATTGGGGCCGGGAGCCTTTGTTAGTATCGTGCATAAGCAACGAGGTGTTTGCCAGAGAGGTCCCGGAAGCGACGAACCGGCTCTGCTTGTGTGGAAAATGGAATGTCCAGCAATTATCGGCCGCGCCTGTTTACGTGCTTGTCCGGAGGCCTCGCAAACACATGGAGCAGGGTGGCAGAGGAAAGCTGAATGGTTTGATATGAAAGCAATATCAGGTGCTATCTCCAGGTAGGCCTCAACCGCAGTAACATCAGAATACACCAACAGGAAGAGTATTTGAAAACTCAATGGCATAGCCAACGTGAACAATAGTCAGGTTAGGCATCATGGTGATGTTCCACCAGGTGGAGTAATAGGGGCACAGAATTCGTATTCAAGGGTTCTGTTGGTCCAACAGATGGACGACTGGCTGAGGTGATGTCTGGGTAGAGGAGTCAACATTGCAACCTGGGTGTGCCTGTCTGCTTCTTGGGAGGCATGTGCTGGGAGCAGTGCTGCTTGAATGGAAGCTCGTGGCCAGTAGCAATATTGAGATTAGAAACTGTAGAATCAAGATGGAGATTATGGGCATGTAAAGGACTTGGATGACCACCTCCATGATGACTTTGAGGAGGGAGCCTGTTGTTGCAGGGCCCCAAATCCTATCCTCTTGGCCATCAACTGTGCTTTGGCAATGTGGTCCATGGCCTCATTGGTCTCAGCACTAAACAGCTCCACCCCATTGAAGAGTAGATTCTCAATGTGCTGCCTGGTGTCATCAGTAGTAAAGTAAAGCCACGCATATTGATGGAGGGCAACTACACTGGACATAATCTTGGTTTTGTAATCCACAGAATGTCTGGTGGATTGAATCTGCTGCATGGTCAAAGCACGTGCTTCCTGCTGGATAGCAAGGGTGGTGTTCCAATGCTCTTCCAAGAGGAATGGGATGAAGGAGAGCATCTTTTCCCAGAGCAATCTCTGCTATGCCACCTTGCAGGCCTAGGTGTTCTCATTTCTCACAGAAAGTGCTGAGGAGGAATAGAAACGCTTTCTGAAGACATCAAGGTGACTGCCCTCTTTGTTGCCCAGGGTGGTATGCTTCCCATGGACTGGGAGCCCTTTATGACAATGGAGTTCAGAGGGATGTGACTGAACAAGAACAGGTTGCTGTTCTGCTTGGTCTTGTAAATACGTTCCAGTCTATGAGATGCTGGCAAGAAGGAGGCTAGCTTTGTTTACAACAGTTTGAGGACCTCAATCAGTGCTGGCAGGAGTAGGATGGTTGCCAGGTCTGAGGCCTAAGAGTTTACCATGGTGAAGCCCAGGTCCGCTAGCAGTGTCAGAGGGGATATGATGTCGAGCCTGATTCATTTTGCCATCTGGAGGATGATGTCAGAGAACATTCTAATATCCTCTGGAGATAAGTCCGGACAGTTTTGCTCCACCTCCCCTAGTGGCAAAGGAGTATGGGCCAATGCGCAATCCCATGAGATCAACTTGGATTCAAATTCCTCTTCTGAGCATCTGTGTAATGGCAGGAGAAGGTGCTGTGATGGTTGTTGGAACCAGTTCCACTGCTGCCGCTGGTGTTGCTGTAGCCTCTGTTGAGAGTGTCATAACCACGGAAGGGAGTATAAGCAAATATGCTTGACACCAGGGTGGTGTAGAGGCTGAAACTGATTGAAAGGTGACTGTTACTGTTGGCAGTGTGAAGATGGGAGCCAATGATGCTGGTGAGGGCAGTAATCTCAATGCCAGGCCTGAGGCCATCGGGCAGTGTCTAGGCGTGGATTGACATGGATGAGGGGCATCAGGAGGCTCCATGCTGAGGCGAGACCAGCGGTGGACAGTGAGGAGAGTTGTAGTGATGAGCCAGGAGGGAGTCACAGTGCTAGTGGTAATGGTCTCAATGTGATGGTGAGTATGAGAGGTACAATGTTGGACGCTCCTTCCAAAGATGCTTGTGGTAGTATCAGTCAATATAGAAGACTGAGGTGAAAGGGGACTCTTCTCGGTAATGGCGATCACCCCAGTAGGACATGTGGGAGGTCTCCCCTCTAAATGGGGACTGATCTCTCTTATGCAAGGGGAATAACAGTGCCTCTCTGAGGACTCTCAAGGCCAAGGCGAGATGAGTAGAGTTGCCTGTCAGGCTGTGGAGGTCAGCTCCTTGGTGGGAAAAGCCTGTGAGACCATTGATGCTACAGGGAGCAGCTGAGTGGAGATCAGTGGAATTGATGAGAGTTCAGTAATGGCCATAGGCTGGTATTCATACTTTGGCCTTTTCTTCAGCTTTTGCTCATCATGATCAGTTGGGCTGAACTGTTGGCTGAGGTGTGCCACTTTTGGGTCCCTTTAGAATGAGCTGTCTTATCCCTGCACTTCACCTTCATCCCCTGCATTGTCTAGACCTGAATGTCTGGTGTTGCCTGGGCCTGAACATCCAGTGCTGAAGTAGAGGTTATTGCTTCTGTCAGCTTCACAGTAGGTAGAGGTGTCAGTACCAAGAAGGTCAGTTCAGAGGCTGTCACTGAAGAAGAGGTCAATTGGTACCAAGGAGGCCTTTGCTTTCAGTGGATTCATCAGGGAGATGGAAGCAGAGTAGAGAGCAACACTGGAAGCCATTTGGATATCACCTGGAGAGACTGCTCCCAACAGTAATTCTTGGGGCAGTTGGCCCTGTTCTTGAGGGTTTGCATTGAGAACCTCAGCAAATGGAGACTTGTACAATTAAGCAAGCAATTAAGATACTGGGAGTGGCTGTCAGACCGTGCAACTTTCCTGGTGCGTGAGGAGCAGATTTTGAAAAGGAAGGTGGAGGCCATAAAAGCTGGCAAGAGGCAAAGAAGAAAAAGGGGGACGTGGGAAAGCATAAGGAAAAAAATATTTTTTGGGAGGAGGGGTGGTGTGCTATAGAAAGGAGAAAAAGAAGTAGAAAAACAGTTTTCATGAGTAAAAAGAGAATCAGAATAATTGAGTAAAGGAAAGGAGAGGCACTCAGCTGAACGACTGAGACGTGTTGCTCAGAAAGAAACTGAGGAGAAGTGTAACAGGTTGGGACATGCATGGTACATGAAAGGGGCAGAGCTTCTGCCATGCTGCTCAGCTCTAAAACTTTCCAAGATGGGTCTCTGCAGATGCAAAATCCGTATGTGTGAAGCAGAGACCATAACAAAGAAATATAAAGATATATCATTGAATACTAAAGTTAGGATTGTCCATGCCATTGTATTTCTGATTTTTATGTATGATTGTAAAAGCTGGATAGTGGAGAAAGCTGTTAAGAAAAAAGTCAATTCCTTTGAAATGTGTTGCTGGAAGAGAGTTCTACAGATACCTTGAGCTGCTAAAACAACTAATAAATGAGTCGTAGAGCAAGCCCGAACTCCCCCCAGAAGCCAAGAAGACTAAACTAAGGCTATCCTAGTTTGGCCATATCATGAGAAGACATGACTCATTTGAAAAGATAATAGTGCTTGGTAAGGTAGAAGGCAGTAGGAAAACAGGAAGACCACGTTACAGATGGATGGACTCAATCAAGGAAGATACGTTCCTAAATCTGCAAGACCTGAGTAGGATGGTTGATAGGGTGACTTGAAGATCTCTCTTTTATAGCATCACCGTAAGTTGAGGTTGATTTGGTGGCAGTTAACATCAATAACAAGGACTATAAGCACTTTTTTCCCCGTGCTGGTTTGGGATAAACTTTATATTATTTTAGACTGATTTTATGTTGGCTTTGCACTGATTTTATGCTTTTAAAAATAGTTTTATGTCACTTGTATTAATATTATATGTTTTGATATTATTTTTCTTATATATTTTCTGTTCTATTTGTAATCTATTAATTCAAAACTTCTGTAAGCTATTTTACTGATGGGCAGTATAAAGTTGTCATAAATTTTAAAAGTGCTTTCATGTTCCCTAACCCGCAGAAACTGATTTACAGATGTATAAGCTGTGGATTAAGGAAAAGAGATCAACTTGCTTAATGTCAAATAGAAAGTTATAATGAAGACATTTCTGACAGGACATAAAACTCCAATGTGCAGAAGCCTGATTGTACAAATGATGTCACTGATAGGGAGAAGCAGAGTGGCAAAGAACGAGCCTCCTCATCACTCCAGTGGCCTCACTGGCCACACACTCTCACAGGATCAGACAGGTTCAAACTAACTGCAAGTAAAACTTAGCAAAGGAAAACAGTCAAATTTAAAATGGTGATCTATTGTTCTGCTGCTTTGACTGGCCAGTCACTAGTGAATGTTTCTTTATGATGCAACACGGGGCTGCACAGTGTTACTCTATGTTAAAGGGGTGTTTGGAGCACTCCTCCAGCCAGTTGTCTAATCCTGATGGCAGTGCAGTGTAGGATACATGCTATATTTGTTACAAAGGCAATTACTTGGTTCCTCAGCTGGTTGAAAAATTTACATACATATCAATTAATGTATCAGGCAGAAATATCTCTTCACTTTTCTAGACACAGACATAGTAGAAAGAACAAAACAGAAGCTGAACACAATGACAATTTTTTAAAAAATGAAACACTTCCAGAAGAGCATGGGGAAGACACATATATGAAAAAGAAAAGCCTTATTCCATGGGACCCTAGACATATCTGCATAAAGATTAGGTACCGTATGTACATGCATCCACAGAGAGGTACTCAGCCCAGCTTTGACCCTGAGAGATGTGAGAAGACTGGGCTCAGATCCCCTTCCCTTCCTGCTCTGGAATTGAGTGAGTTGTTAGGCAAGCACGTTCAACTCTTCCTGTTCTCCTATCATTCAAAAACTTAATTCCTTAAAATGGAAAGCACATTGTTTTGAATTTTATGTGAAAATTAGATTTCAATCCTGTTCTGTCCCTACAAAATTGGGCTAGTAGGGTCCTAGCTCCTACAGAAATAATATACCTCTGCCCAAGTATGACCATTTCAGAGTGCTTCTCATGTGACTTCGGATTTCTCCATATAAAAACTAATGTGGAAAATGAAATGTCAAGCTGTTACCTATTCTTCTCTCTCACATAACAGTGTGCTACTTATAGATATCTCCCACCTTTACCCTGGGGAAGTATCTTGAAACCCCTTGTGACCCAAAATATAAGAATTATTATAGTACAATATTAGGTGTGTTTTAGTTTCTATTGTAAGTAATTGATTATACTAAATGATGATGCCTGATAAACCCACACCTGCTTAGTCAAACAGAATAGTCACATTACCTGCTCACTTCCAGAATGAGGCCTTTTGAGTGATTTCCAACCATCTGAGTTGGAGAATAAACTGATGTACTACATGAACTGAAAACTGTTATAAAAATTACAGACAGCTAAGATCATAATTATGTCCTTCAGGGACGCCCCTTAGTTCAAAAGGAATATGCTGACTTTCTTTGGCTGTGTAATTCTCTTTACACTCATATAATCATTTATGGTTCAAAACCTAGGAAGAATGTTAAATTACAAACTTAAAAACAAGTACTGCTGAAACCCAGTACTGTTTAATCTTTATCACTCCTAGAACACTACAATCTTTAGTCTCCATAACTGCAAAAAGCAATGCAGCAGTAACTCGAATTCACATAAAAATATCTAATCTTTATGTAATCAAAATACCACTAAAAGTCAAAGATTTCTTTTGGCTGAATTATTGCCCAGAGATTTCGGACACAAAACTCTGGGACAAATAACAATAGTAATACAGTATCAACAGAAAAATTAAGTACAGGATATATAATATCAATATAAAGGTGTGTCTGCTAAGTACATTTAGTAGTACAACATACACAATTAAGAATGCACAAACATTTTAAAATCACTGCTAAGGTTTCACATCCACATATTGCAACGGTTCAATTCAAATGTCATGCTGAATTACAGCTTGTGCTACCCATAATTTAAGGTTCCAAAAGGACAGGAATAACATGGTTTGGGCTGCAAAGCAAAGTCTTGCACTAGTTCTATATCATTTTTCAGTTCTCCTGCTTTAAGAATCTCACATACTGCTCTGCCTTGTCTGACTAATGTCAAAACAACAAGTTAGGGCAGGATGTAGTGTTGTCATTTTACTGACAGAACTGCTTCAGTCAGCAGAATGCCGAGGGGGAAATTCCCCTTCCCTTCTGTACCCCCTTCAGTGGCCTCATAATCAGATCCTTCACAGCAGGTATTGGTTGTCACAACTGCTAGAGGAGGAGGTGGGAGGGAAGGGGAAGAAAATCCCATCACGCTAGTGAATACCCACTAGCATACTGTTGGATTTAAGTCCATGTATCCTAACACATTATCATTATCTGGCAATGCATATGCTGCTGTCTAGCAAAGGACTTGTTTTGTGGATTAAAAGGCACATTACTGTTTCCCCCTCCCACACCATGCAAATACTGAAATATCCCTTCCCCCAACCTCAAATCTGTCCTTTTCTTTCTACAACCACTGTAGCAGTCCTTGTGTTCTATGGACACTGCAGGATAGAACGGTAATGGAATTCCATGTTGGGTAAGTTTTCAAGAACCACCATAAGATGTTTGTCTGCTTTAACTGTATGTCTGCTCAACAGTCCCATCTCTACAACAGTGGAGCAGTGACAAGTGTCTAAAGTATGGATGTCATGCAAAAAACAGCTAGCAGAATACACAGTTTCCAACTCGGATTGTCACTAAACATAAACGTTAATTGATTATTAAGATATTGACATAAACATCAAACTTGCTTGGTCATTGGTTTGGTGTGATGGCTGAACAAAGCAGAAGAAATTCTTAGCATATGATGACTTTAAGACCAATGCACTCTTTAAAAAGGAGGGATTCCACTAGGTGGCAATGTCTTCCTTAATGTCAAAGAAGGTGGGCTTATTTTGACCCATTTTTTTAACTGAACCAAACCATCCAGAAAAAAAAATTATATATGAATCTCAAATGTTATGTTGACAAATGGAAGGAAAAATGTCTTTCACTGTTTGTTACTAATACATGAGCTCTTTCTGTTCTTTGAGGAGGATATAACCGAGGCAGCTGGTGCAATTTAAGAAAAAAAAACAAAACTCAGAACAATATTAAACAGAAAACTGCTGAGCAATTAGAACAAAGAATATTGACAACACTGTTTAGGTCCCAAAAGAGTACATTTAGAAACCAAGTAACTGGAAATGAATGCTGAACTAATTCCATGGTTCATCAAACATATGCAGCAATATGTTAATTCTAGTAGAGTTACAGGCAATGATTCTGAATTCCTGGCAGGTCGGGATTAAAAATTAGAGTTCTAGCAGTGCCTGAAGTAGAAACTGTTTTCTGACGCACTACTGAACGTGAATGTCTCTCACATGCATGGTACCATATTTTAGTAATATGTGACCAAATTAAAAGTTGTTTTTACTTTCAAGAAACTGGAATTTCCATATATATTATATTATTTTAGAAAAGTCTCTCATCATTGGTGAAAACAGAGGAAATGGTGGAATTCAGTTTGCTTTTTACTAGAATCCAAAGATTTACCAATCAAGACATGGTTAATGGAAGAAATATATTTATGATAAAAGAATTCTGAGCACAGAGTTTAACCTGACTATCTGAACTGAATGGAGCTCATATTTCTTCCATGCAAAATACTATTGCTGGTTGTCCCAAGATTTCTTTATTTAAGCAGTATAATTTTATTGCTATTATTATTACATATTTGGAGGTCAAAGAGTTTTTATTGAACAGAGCTAATCACCTTCGGACGTACTAGCAGATCCCTATCAACTTTCTGCCCACCCAAACCTATGGGATCTGAACTGGCCTCCTTTGCCTACTCACCAGTTTTCATATGGGACAGCAGTGATTAAAAGACTCATATGGCTAAGCATGCACCTTTTAAAAATTCTGCTCCCCCCCCCCGTTTTCCTCAATGCTGTGTAGTTTTGAGGTTCTGAGATAAACACAACATTTAATACTCTGATATTATTTAAAAATCTTAATGAAGATTTTGTTATGTTTAAAATGTAAAATACATTGTTAATATAACTCCGTTTTAAAACCAAGAATATTCAATGCATATGCTCCAAAATTCCAATTCATCAGGAGCAGCCACTATTTCTCCATCATTTTCCTGTAGTTATCACTATTTCTTTTCAGGGGGGAAAATGCAGTTGTACCATCATGATGTGTGTGTATCTTGACTTCAATGGGGGAGGAATGCTAAGTATTAACTACTACACATATTTGAATCCACTCCTCATGCCATAGGTCAGGGATTCCCCTTACCAGAAACTGACCTTGGAACTTACATATCTAAGAAATGAAATTATAGGTGGCTAAGAATGAGCTTGAGTTTCTACTCACATCTCTGAAACATATGGTCTTGCCTTCTTCTCTTACTGAGAGACTAGTAGCTGATGGCTCCAGGACCATCACTGGTCCAGGGACCATCACTCTGAACGGCACTGATATAAATTCATAAATCATAGGAAGAATAACTGCTCCAATGATAGACAATGGAATCTGAAGATTAAACTTCTGTTTATTTTCATTTACTCATTTATTTATTTAACTGTAAAACCAACCAGGTTGCTGCTCAGGTACTTCATATATTCATCACTTAGAACAGCAAAACTGAAAATAGATTTAACAAATCAGTAGAGATCAATTCATTGAATCATAGAATCATAGAAATGTAAAGTTGGAAGAGACCACACGGGCCATCCAGTCCAACCTCCTGCCATGCAGGAACACCCTCAAAGCACTCCCGACAGATGGCCATCTAGCCTCTGCTTAAAAACCTCCAAGGAAGGAGACTCGACTACACTCCGAGGCAGCATATTCCACTGCCGGACAGCCCTGACTGTCAGGAAGTTCTTCCCAAGGTTCAGGTGGAATCTCCTTTCCTGCAGCTTGAATCCATTGCTCCTTGTCCTGGTCTCTGGAGCAGCAGAAAACAAGCCCTCTTCTTCCTCTACATGGCATCCCTTCAAATATTTAAACATGGCTATCATGTCCCTTCTTAACCTTCTCTTCTGCAGACTAAACATACCCAGCTCTCTAAGTCTTCAAAAGAAGAGACTTTATGAAAACCTCTTGAGGAATAACAATGTGCAACTAAATGCACACTGTGCACTTCTAACTTGGTACTAATCTGAAAACGAACATTCCATTACAACAGGTGTATTGAGGAAGATCAAAATCTATTTAAGTTTATGTTAAATTAAGGTTTGAAATGAGACACCAACATTGACAAGAATGTTCAAGTCATTAAAATCCTGTTAATTTTATGCAGCATCCACAGACATTTTTAGAGCTTCAGTTCTTGGGGTGGAGGGGTGGAACCTCTGTATTCTAGCACTTTAAATATTTAATACAAAGTTTCTGTCTCCATGAAGAGATATATGTTAAGAGATACATGGAGTCAGCCATGTTCACATCTGAAACATGAAGTTTCCTTGGAGAAGCAGGTCATGCAAGCAGACTCTCACAACCCCGTGATCTCATGGACCTTTAGATCCAGTCAGTGCCTTATGAGCAAGATGCCACCAAGGCAGTTGCCTGAGCTCCTGGCAACAGGCTGGCTCACTCATTCCAGCCTCAAGTCACCTGTAACAAAGGAGATGCTATGCAGGGTAGGAGCTTCAGGACTATTGGCCCAGGAAGCAGCACAGCACTCTTCTCAAAAGGAAAGAAGTGAATGCAAAACTTGTCTTGCTTAGGGTATGAACAAGAACTGGGAAGAGGTAGACTACATCAATGTTGAAGCAGCAATGTACTTAGAACTTCTAGCTCCATTCAAAGCATTCCATGGCCAGGAAACTAGACAGTAACAAAGAGAAGGAGGAGAAGGAAGATGACGATATGAAAGACACAAACAAGAAAAGGCACACTATAAATAAATAGGTTTATATGCATTTCATACTATTAAAACACAAGCACAACTTGCAGAAGGATGTGTCTTGTTTTCAAGAATACACTGACTTCATTATACCTAATATATACTCGTATTTTCTATATCTTAAGGTAGTTACACAATTATATAATAACTTAAATGTGGCAGCAGATAATTATTTAGGACTTTCATATGTGATATTATGCAAAGAAAGGCATTGGAGACAGTGGAGAATGTAGGAAAATATCAAGTGCAGAGACAAATACACTGTATATGCAAGGCAGAAAACTACACATACCCAGTGAACTTCAGCCAGTAATAAGATTTTTGAAAGGATATTAGATAAACTGACATCTCAACAGGGACTGATTGATTGATTGATTTTATATCCTGCCTTTCTCCCAAATGGGATCAAAATGGGTATATGTAAACTGAGTACAAAGGCCTAACACACCCTTTAAATTATTACCATCATCACTGTCATTTTCATCTTCACCATCGTCATTACCATTATTACAAGAAAATGCTTTATAGACATGTTGCCATTGTTTTTAAGTTCTCCAAAAAATTTAGAGCATGATTCTTCACTCTCACTAGTTCAGAAGAGAGTTAAGCACAACATTTCAACATTGACATATTTAAGTGCTTCAGTATGGCTAGATTGCAGTCTTACTTTTATTTTATTGATGAAAGGTAGTAGTTTCTCCAATAACAACTCAATCAATGTTCTTTTTCATGTAAACTCACTGATAAACATAGACCAGATCTTTAATTCAAGTTGTAATACTAAAGTCTACATTAAGTGCTGTTTGTCAGTTCTCCCACACAGTTTTGCTCCACTTAATTAAAAAAAAAAGACTCTTCAATAATGTAAATAAAATCTAACCAGCATATCTTTATGAGCTTGGATTAAAATATCAGAAATAAACAGTCATAAAATCTAATCCAAATGTGATTAGATGTGTAATACATTTATAAACAGCATTAAGTTCTAAAGCAATATATTGCTTCTATAATATACTCAGACTATCATTAATATGCACAAAGCAATATTTTTAAAATTGCATCAAAGATCTGTTAAGACAGATCTTTGGTTGTAATAGTGAAGCATGTAACAACACTAAAAGAGCAACAAAGTTAACAGCACAAAACAAAGTAACAGGCAACAATTCTCTATCAATAATACATTTTTTACACATTTCAACTATTTGAGTAATAATCAAAATGTAAAGCTATCTCCTTATCCCAACAGCCAACACGTTAATGAACATAGAGGCTCCCAAACTGTACAAAGGCAGGGCACAACCTGGTCAGAGTTAAGCAGTTTTAAATTGTGTTGCATTTATTTTCAAAATTCTGAATGCATGCTCAGTGCTTACATGAAATATTAAAAAAAGACACTTAAAAGTACTTAACTCTAGATATTCTTGTAAATTAGCAATAAATCAAAAATAAGAAAACTGAACAAATTATGGAACAGAACAGAGCACCATGTAAGCTGACACATCAGCACCAGTAGTCTTAAAATGTATTGATTTGAATTTTGAAATAAAACCAAAGGATCAATTGTTACAGCTCATAGTAAGGATCCAAGTAAACCTCAACCTATAACACATATAAATGCTAACATGTCAACCCTAGGGAGAGCCAGGTCCTATAAAAACAAGGTTTCTTCAGCAAACACATCTTCAATAAAACCTGTATTTTCTCCTCCAGAGAGACAACTACACAGCAGACTTCCACATAACATAATACCATGCACTCAGCATGGACTGGAGAAGAAAACAAAGGAATACAAAGCACAGAAAAATCAGTTTTGTGAACCAACCTTTCATTTATACTATTAATCAGCCCTTTTACTGAACAAAAATCACCCAGTTGTAAAATGCATAATCAAACACATAGACTCACATCAGTTCAGCATTTAGATTTTCTACCAATTATCACTGTTTAAATCACTTAATGATATCACAATGTGTTTTTCAGAAATAAATTACTGTAAACAAGCGTGGTCAAAAACACACATACAACAATGATATTTTTCCTTTAACCATGCTTTTTAAACCATACAAAATGTAACAAAATCCTCCACAACATCAGAAAGCAAAACTATTCTTAGGAGTTTCTTGTCCTGAAGTACTGTTAAAGTTGTGGTGGTGGGAGATGTCTATCCCACTCTCATTTATTTCAAAACAAACTATGTACAGGTTCCTGATTAGTTCTATCCAATCCATTTCTAAAGACCTACGTTATGTATCTTTATTAAATCATCAACAGTGCACTTTATTTTCAGCCTGGATTTTCCCAAACTATTTTCTCCATTAGTCCACAGTAGTGTAAAATAACCTTCCTTCTCCTTGTATAGCCTCTTTCATCTGTACATGTCTCCATACCACTGTTGTCTACAATGCCCCAAATATTTCATTAAGAAAAAAAAATCTCTTTGATCTCATCCACAAAGCTGTTACCTTGAAATTTCTTAAGGATGAACCTTGCTCACCTTTATCAAGCAAATCCCTTCATAGTCTATAAGGTTAATCGTAGTTCCTTTTCCCCTTATTTATTATAAGAATCTACAAACTTGGCAGCAAGAATCTTTTCAGAATACTGCATAACTAGCGAAGTTGCAGGCCCAACCTGTGAACAAAGTCAACTGGCAAAATATATTCAATAAGCATGAAGCTTACATAGTCATGGAAGGCTTTAGCTTCACTTGAGTGTTCACATGTTTCACGTCTTTCTGGAGCTGCACAGTAGAGATCCCAAAACACACTAAAATGAAAGAAAGATACCGTAAATTTGCACAATAAATTATTCATGTGATCCAAAATGTACGCACAAAATATAACTTACTGTAATCCCAGAGGCTATCCCATCTTTTCTACATGTCTTAGATAGTTCTTAAAGCTCATATACAACACCTTGAAACTGCAAGATGCAGTATTTGTTTTCTTACACAAGTCTCACATGATACAGATTGGCAGACCCTAAACATAGTAAGGATCCTTTCAATGGTCATGTGAATTACCTTACAACATGATGCTAAAAAGTAATTTTTTTTATTTTATTTTTTGGCCTGAGCAACCATTTCATACCATACAAATGTTTTTAAATTCTTCATAAAAGTATCAGGAATTTTCCCCCTACAGAGAGTGGGAAAATCTGGTTGCCGCTTTGATTTTTTCCCCCCAAAATATAATGGCCACATGCATTTTCAAATTTAAACGCATTTAAATCATACCATTATAACTACAAGAATAAAGCTGACTTTTGCACTCCAGATGATTAACATGAATCTTTGAGAATAATTGTCATCATGATGTAGAGATATATGATTATAAAAGTATAACTAATGAAGTGAGCCTGCTACCTCTGACTATATAATACTATTATAACAATACTGAAGTCCCAATACTCTTTTGCCAACAGAGATAGTGATACTGCACTTCTTTGCCCCTGTTCCTATCATCTGCTTCTTTCCAAGTAAGCCAAAATCGCAACCTGGTTGCTCAACAGCACTAATGGACAGAAAGGAAGAATAGTATATTGGTAAAAATAATCAATTATTTATATCATATTTTTTCATTATACAGGTTTTTCCTCATCAATTTAAGTACAAATTAATACAAATAATTTTAAAGCCTTTTAAATACAAAGTAATACAAATAATTTTAAAGCAAGGAACAAACTATGAGAAATTATGCTCTACTGGTATCAATAGGGTAAAATGTAACATATATAATACAGAGACTGGTAGATCAGTGTTGAGATCCAGCTCCTTATAAGTAGCTGGTTTCATAGAATCATAGAAATGTAGAGTTGGAAGAGACCACAAGGGCCATCCAGTCCAACCCCCTGCCATGCAGGAACACCCTCAAAGCACTCCCGACAGATGGCCATCTAGCCTCTGCTCATCAGGAACTGAACATGCTCTTAACTTATAAAAAACAGGATTCTACAGCTGTGATCAAGGGTATTCCTATGTGCATTCCTCTTGATCATTTGAAAATCAGGTTTCTCCATTTATATCAGTGGCAGCTGCTCTAAGAAGGCAGTCTGTATACAATCACCCATACTTCTTCCTTCTGAAGTTGATGCTGATGTTTTAAATGTGCTTTAAACATTGTTTTAATTGTGAAATAAATTAGCATCAACATTTGTATTGTTGATAGTTCTTCCGGCAAAACCTACAAGAAATGAAATGCGCAATGGGCCTACTTTTTCAGTAGCTCAGTTGACACAGCATGCCAAGCAAGAGATCCACAGGAAACATGGATGAGCAGCCTACTGGTACATGTTGCACAACTGCTTCTGTAGCAAACAGTGTCATTTTACTGCTTGTTCATTATGTTGTCTGGCAGTCGGCAACTTCTTTTCTCTGGCTTGTTCCCTCTCAACAAACTGGAGAGAGAATGGAGAGCTTGTTCTTGGCTTCTTTCTTTTGTTTGTTAGAAGGGAATAAACCAAGGAAGGGGAGTTGTCAGCTGCCAGACAACACAATAAACAAACTGCTAAGCATAGCTCGGTGGTGTGATGAGGTGCTCCTGCTGCAAGAAGGAACAAAGGAGCAGCATGCTGCATGCATCAACAGGCCACTCTTAGCGACTAGTTCACAGCCAGCCAAGGTGCAAATTTTCGCAGTAAACTTTTTGCAGCTCTACCTGGGGGTAGATCCCTCCTGGAAAGACTAATTAAATCAGAACACTTGAACATCGGCCTTGCCTAAAAAGAAACCAAGGTAAAGTACCTGAAAAAATAACTATGCAGCTCAAGGTTTACTAGGAACCCAGCTGACAATTCACCTTTACATGCCCATATCCATTTTTTTCAAGTGATCAGCAAAATATATTCCAGTTATTTCAGATATAAATCATTTTTGGCACAGAGCTAACATTACAATAAAAACACAAGAAATACGATGTGATCTTCATAAACTTGAAACACTTACCACCACCAAGAGTGTAAGAATCCTGGGGGTTCGCCCAATGTGATGTTTTTTTCCCATCTTATCTAAAACCAACATAAATAGAAATTAGGGTTGTTTTACCATTTGGGCTATCTATATTCACTGTTTAAAGAATTCTCAAAATCAACACATACAGTCGTTTCTAGATGTTCTTCACATTACTATTGTTAAGACTGCAAGCTTTAATCAAGCCACATAATAAAGACAAAAGAAAACATCTTCTGAACTGGATCAAAGGGTTTATCTAATTAAATAACCTGCTGCTAGTTCTGTACTGCTGTTTCCTAGGTTGTACTGTCCTATTTTGTCCATTCCCAGTGTCAGATATTTAGAGATATACTGCTACACTCTACTTAGCTACAATAGGTAAGAGTCTCTGACAGGTCTGTTCATCTGAAATCTGTCTAACTTTTTAAAAAGCCATCAAAACTGTGTCCGTTTCCACAATTTGTGGTGGTGGATTGTGTAAATCAATTGTTGGCAAACTCATGGACTTCCCTCACACGTGTGCTTGGCAGATGGGGACTAGACAGACTTTTGGTATGATCCAGCAGGGCTTTTCATAATCAGGCAGGAATTCACTAACATGGAATGAAACAAAGACCATCGACAGTATTATAAAGACACAAAAGAATCAATATTGTAACTCCTATATATGTGTTTTCCCCCTCCTCCAGCAATGAAAAACGTAGCTCCAGAGTGAAAAGATACCGTAATCTTATGTAAGTGTTGTCTGATAAAATGCCCTCAATTATAATTTCCAACACTGGCCTAAATCATGTGTGAAACTAGCTATCTAGAAAGTGAGAAGATATAAGAATGACAGGAAACATACCTCTGATAAAAATGTCTGCGCAGATTTCTGTGCTCCTACATGGAGCAGATATTCATATACATACAGTGCTAACCTGGAAACAGAGAAAAATATTATTGAAACAAAATTCTCATTACCTAAGCATGACATAGTGTACAGATTGACCACTGTATGAAATCAGAGAAAGAAATGGACTAAGAAAAAGTTAGGCTTATCCATATTCCCAACTGCATATGTGGGCAAAAATCACAACAAAGCTAAAAATGCTATTATACAAAAACCCAAGTCTGTCAATATTTCATTACTTTGGACACATGCCCAGTTGGATAACAGTTCAGCTAGTATTATTCTATATTTATCCACACAGGCTATGCTTACAGTAAACAATACATCTATAATTATAGCAGTACTGAACGTTGCTAAACAAAGCCCCTAAACATGAAATTGTTTCCATTCTTAGCACTTTTCACTCCATGTCTCTACTTGTAGTAAGAACAATCCAGAGTTATCCAAACCCAACTAACTCTTACAAGGTTGTGATAAGATTAATTCTAGACATGACTGAGTTGTTGTTAAACAATGGGGGGAAAACAAGGAAGGGAAGAACACAAGGGAAAAATATAGAAAGAACCAAATTCTCTCACACAGAAGAATCAGCTCCACACAGAAACAGTTTTCTGTTCCAATTCCAGGGTTCTACCAATCCTGCTGGACCAATGAGATGACTTATTGGTGCTGTCCTAACCTAATAAAAACAGTTTTTATACGCACAAGCTGTTGTGTCAGAATCACTTGTGAAGGGAGATGTTTTCTCATTTGCTCTCAATAGCAGTTTGTTCTTTCTTCAGAACTTGAGACACCATAGCTTTTACAAACCACATTTAATTAACAAACCAAGATATTTAAAGATCTTGCCTTGATATCATAGTTTGTTAATTTCCTGTGTTTACAGATGCTGTCCTCTTCCATGTTGTAACCAAAATGGAAAACTGTGGCTTACCATAAACTAGAAAAGAAACTTTTAAATTATCTCCTCATATATGTAAATGATTGAGGAATTCACAAACTCAAAGTTCATGTGGGCTCAAGTTTGTAAGAATAGCCAATGGTTTGTTGTTACTTTTGAACCAACACTGCTAAAAGACAAGCATGTATGTTGCTTGAAATTACACCATGATGCCTTACATGTAAAATTTGTTAAAAATTATCATAATCCAGCTACTTAAATACCCTAAAGGCACCAGATCCCATCTAATTCTGGAAGCTAAGCCAGTTCAGCCCTGATTAGTACTTGGACAGGAGACTGCCAAGGAATACCAAGTACTCTAGGCTCCATTTCAGAGGAAAGACTAGCAAAACCACTTCTGAAGATTCTTTGCCTAAGAAAATCCTACAAAATTCAATGGGTCACCAAAAGTCGACAAGTGACTTGAAAGTGCACATGCACACATGCATGCACACGCACACACATACATTTTAGATACATAGCCTTAGTCAAAATTCTGTTTTGAAACTAAAATTATAAAATTAAGTACTGCTAAATAGAGGACATACTTTTGTCTGACAAATAATGGGAGGCCTTTTGGACCTATCTAGAGACCTAGACAAGCAGTTTGCACATGCTGACTGGTGCACTATGCATTTCTTTTGCATGATTCATGCCCCTTTAAGAACTGCATGATAGCATTAGTTCAATAAGTGAACCTCTTCCTCATCCAGAAAAAAGCAATGGTACAGCTATAGTATTTATGCAAGTCATGTAACCATTCAAACATAAAAGACCTGATATAAAACAAACTCACAATTTTCACATATGGTAATTCTATTTCTTTTAAAAATGAAGAAGAAGTTTCAAGTCCACACAGTAAAATGAAATATTATGACATAGTAGAGGCTGAGTATTTAGAACTCACTGAGGACCACAATGAATACACTGGAAGGTCTACCCAATCAAAATCGAACAGAGAATACAGTCCTCCCTCCGCATTCGTGGGTTTGACCTTTGCTAATTTGGTTATTCGCAAGGCAGGTTCTTGCCTCCCCCTCTTTGCCTCCGCCCATCCCTTGCATTCCTTACCCAAGGCTTGCAAAGCTTGTGTCTAAAATTGATGTTTTTTCCCTTGAGTGGGCAAAGCCTCCTTCCACTGTTGAAGACATGGTCTCTCTGCCATGTAGGGCACATTCTGCTGTGTATTGGGCCTGCTGATTGGTCAGGTGCTCCTTTCTCAAGATGACTGCCAGAATTAATTGGAACTCCAAACACCCCTCTTCTCTGTCTGAGGATAAAGTGCTGGTAAGACTTTTAGGTTGTTTGCTTTTTTCTCTCCCCCCTCCCCCAGTCCTGGAGCCAGAGGCAGTGGAATGGAAAGGGGGACATTCTGGAGAATGGGAGGGGAATCGCGGGGGGGAATTATTTGCGATTTTTCCACTTTTGCAAGGGTTCTGTGCGCCAAACATTTGTGAATGCGGAGGGACTACTGTATTATGTCATAAAAGTAACTGAGACTAAGAATGTATTTGTGTTGCAACATGCTTCAATCAGTTGCACATAGAGAAATTGAAGACGAATTTTCACAGAAACTGCATATTAGTTTTCATCACATTCTTATAGGCAGAAAAGTCCTGACTCTAAAAGGCAAGGCATAGCCTACCTCATTTTTTATAGCCACTTTATGCCGTCCCCATCAGTGGCAATGCACAAATGGAAACTATGACTAATTTAGATTTGAACAACCCTCCTAGGCAGTATACTTACACCAAAGAGCCAGTGTGGTTAGATATTTGAGCACTGAACTTCAACCATGGAGACCAGGGTTTGAATCCCTGCTTAGTCATGGAAACTCACTGGGTGACCTTGGGCGCATCACACATTCTCAGCCTCAGATATCCCTGGGATAGGTTCACATTAGGGTCACCGTAAGTCAGAAAAGACTTGAAGGAGCACAACAACAATATACTTATCCCTACTGAAAACATCTTGGAAGAAATCAAAGGAATCTGTTCTCCCGCAAACAAAATAACTTGTGACAAACTTGTCATATAGCTACGTGATTCTGAACTGAGTGTATAATGCAAGTAACTAAAACATATTGCAGGGCTCGAGAGAAATTAAAGATCACACTCAGGAGTAATTAAAACTGGGTTTCTTGTTGATGCTCAGATACCTACCAAAAGAAATATGATAATAATGACAAAGAGGTACCAAGAGGAATAAAACTACAAGATTTCTTCCTGCTTTCATTTAGAGCAGCAGTTCTCAACCTGTGGGTCGCAACCCCTTTGGGGGTTGAATGACCCTTTCACAGGGGTCATTGCTCCTCTATCCCGCCCCGCCCCCTTCTGAAACAAAGTCACTGATCCTCCCGCCAAAAGCCAGCCCCCGCTGTTATTTGGCGGCCTCACAGCCAATGGGAGGGCTGTTTCTGAGACCCTGTGCTGGGAGGAGGGGAGAGGAAGCGGCTGTTGCTCCGGGCGGGGGGTTGCACTGTTGGAGGAGCGCCACCCCCTCCTCCTCGTCGCCGCCCCGCCAGCGGCCTTTCTCGCTTGGGCTGCCTCCTCCTCTTGCTCCTCGGTGCGGCACCCTGAGCACGGGCGGACGGGGCAGGCTCTGAAGTAGGTCACAGCACCATCTTTTCCTCCCCCCGTGGAGCTGCCAAGGGGAGTGAGCAAGTGCTGGGTAGGAAAGGAGGGTGGCCGAGCCCATGCCTGGAGCGAGGTCCTGAAGCGGGAATGGGGCCGCGGGCGAGCGGGGAAGCTCCAGGCGCCCCGCAATGGGAGGAGGGATTGTGCTTTGCGCGGAGAGGGGAGAGCCTGGTTGGCGCCGCCTCTTGCCAGGCTCGCCTCCTCCCTCCCTCCCTCCAGGCTCTTGGTGCCCGCAGCACCGTTTGCCATGAGCGGCTTGGGTTGCCTTTCCCGCCCGTGCTTTGGGTGAGCGGCACAGAGGCAAAAGGAGACACGCCATCTGCCCTCGCACTGGGTTTGCTATCACGGGAGTGCGGGGGGGGCGGCGTTGGGGAGGGCTCTGAGCCCCAGGCCCCCTCCCTTGCCCCTACCCCTGCGTGCCTGCCGAGCACGACTGCCAGCTTCCAGGGCTGCCATTTTGTCACCAGTGTCACTGACTCGGAAGAGGGGGCGGACAGCTGCAAAAACGCCCTGATCGGGTGCCGTTCGCACGGGCATTGGGCGGGGAGGGGGACAGGGTCGTGGGGTTGCAGGAGTGGGGAGGTGTTTTGAAGGAGGCCTTGTGCGGGGCAGGGGGCAGGAGCATCCATCTGCCAGGAAAGAGAGCTGCAGGTTGGAGCAGCTTCCAGGCAGCCCGGCACTCCGCGGGGTTTGGCAGGCAGGCTGGGTGGCAGCCCAGCACAGGTCTCAGCCCCTTTGGCAGAGGCGGGGAGCTCCTCGTGCTACCCCAGGGATTCCTGGCCAGGCCTGTAAGAGGAGTTTATTTCAGAACAAGGGGGAGACCTCCTTTTCCTAGGAGACAGGCAGTCTTCTCTCTCTCTTTCCAGCCTACTTTTGGAAACTTCTTGCTTGAATTTTGCATTGCAGTTGCTTGCCCTCTTCTCATTTGCCCACCCACCTACCCTCCTACCCAATGGTAGGCCCACCTTAGGGTCAACATAAGTCAGGAACAACTTGAAGGCACACACAAGAAGCTTGTGTAGTCCCCCAAGATGTAATTAGAAATAAATATTTCACAATATATAATTACATATTGTTTTTCTGATTAATCACTATGCTTTAATTATGTTCAATTTGTAACAATGAAAATACATCCTGCATATCAGATATTTACATTACGATTCATAACAGTAGCAAAATTACAGTTATGAAGTAGCAACGAAAATAATTTTATGGTTGGAGGTCACCACAACATGAGGAACTGTATTAAAGGGTCGCGGCATTAGGAAGGTTGAGAACCACTGATTTAGAGCAATAAGAAGAACCTGGTGAGAAGTGCCTGCAACAAAAAGAGAGGGAAAGCTTTCTAGTCAAGGAAAAGTTAAAGAGAACCTTATCTTCTGACAAGAATTTTAACAGCTTCTATGCTTTGACCTGCAAAATTTCACATACAAGTCTTAACATGAGCAAAAAATTACTAGAGCTGTTACGTTTAAAAACACAAGAGGATGAATATATTGAACATATGCAGAAGGACAATTTTCTAATTTCTAAAACTAGAGAATTATACCTCCGCATATATTCGATATCTTCCAAAACTATAAACATAATATTTCTGAAACTAGAAATGTACTATCTTTTAAAAATCTAGATTTATCAAATCACAGAACAACATCTATGAATGAACTGCAACTGCACATTTGCACCAAATGGCAGTAAATGGCAGTAAAGAATTCCAAGGTAACTATCAAGGCATAGCTATTTTAAACAGTTTTTCTAATGAGAATAATGAGTTGTACAAATCAGCTTTTCCTGAAGTCGAGCATGACCAGCTATGGTCTTTCAGACATTCAATCTTTCAAAGATTCCCAGTTAATTTCTTTATGAGAATGACAAACTAATACAAAAGAGCAGTTGGATGATGAAACTGTACAAAAAAGAAATACATAACCAGTTTTTCTGGCTATACAACCATATGAACTTTGCTATGCTTCTTCTTCTTCTTGCCTACTTCAGATTTTAATTTTCTTCCACGAGAACACCAAGAGCACATTTTTATGCAATAAGTATTCAGGTGTATCACTCACAACCAAAAAGTAAAACAATACAAAACATTTTCAAAGGTTTATGCAATGAAAAGATATACCAATAGATAATGTTCAGCAGATGCTACCAATGAAAGCCATCTATGCCTGTGAATGCAAGAGAAGGACACAGGATCCATCCTGAAAACTGATTCTGGTGTAGCTTGCACTACTGTGATCAAGCCAACAATATAAAAGGTACTGAGATGTTTCAAACAGATAGAGAATAAAGCTAATAGTGTCATAATAGAAACTTGAACAGAAGGCAGCAACATCAAATATGAAGTTAAGAAATACTGAGGATGCTCCTCCCATCTCCAAAATGAATTCCTGTAGATTTGAAAAATACAGACTTGGAGGGGGCAGGCCAGTTCTCTACTGTACCAAAGGGTAGGATCAGGTTTAATAGTTTGACGTTAACAGGAGAGTAGATTTCAACTGAACATTAGAAGGAACTTCTTGATAATAAAAGCGGTTCAGCAGTGGAACCAATTGCCTAGAGAGGTGGGGGTATCTCTGGATGCTTTTGAAAAAGAGTCTAGACAGCTACCTGTGGGGGATGTTTTAGCTGGAGATCTTGCACTGAGCAAGGGGATGGACTTAACGGCCCATGAGGCCTCTTCCAGCAATACAATTCTATGTCACTGTGGATCTGCGAGCATCCATCCAGATACATGTAACTGGTAGCTTGTTCCAACAGTGGCTCTTCAGTCATGGACTCATAGATCACCACTGTCCAAAATGCAGTTTTATATAGTCCTCATTCTCCATGAGGAAAATACTGAAACCATTTCCAAGAAGCAGTGATGAACACCAATATTCTAGTCTCCACTGTAATAACAGAAAAAAGTTTAGAAGCTTGTTACTTTGGATTTATTTTCAGTATTGACTTTGACAGCATTAAAATCATCACTAGAATATTCTACGTATTTATTTGAAAGCTGGCCATGACATATGAAGAAAAGAGCTGATTTTATGTCTCCATGAATCACTTAGGCCATTTCCGCACTACACTGTTACAGTGCCGTTATTCCACTTTCAACATCCTATGGAATCTGGGGTTTGCAGTTTAGGGAGGGGCATTTAGAATTCTCAGCCAGACAGCTCTTTAGCCTCAGTAAACTACAAACCCCAAAATTCCACAGGATGTTGAAAGTGGAATAACAGCACTATAATGGTGTAGTGCAAAAATGGCCTCAGTTGTCCTTGCTTATTACACATACCATTTTCACAATACAAACTTACATAAAAAGAAGAAGGTAATAAAGAAGTTGAGAGCCAACACAGTGCAGTGGTTTGAGCACTGAACTAGGACTCTGGGAGAACAGGGTTGAAATCTCTGCTAAGCCATGAAACCCTATGGAGTGACCTTGGGCAAGCCACACTCTCTCTGACTTAAAAGAAGGCAATGCCGAATGTCTTCTGGAATTAATCATGCAAAGAAAACCATATGACAGGCTCACTGTAAATCAGAGTAAGCACATAACATATAAAAAAGATAAGCAATTCTTGATTGTCAAATGAACACAAATTTTCCTTTTCTAAAGCTTCTGCATACATACAACATACTTGCAGAACATTATTTCCAAACGTAAGAATAACCACTGCTAAGAACACACACAAGTACCTGCCAAATTATCCCTGGCACTATGCATTCTCCCACTCTCCTCAACAACAAAAACATTCCAGGGCAGAAATACATATCAGGATTTTGTTTCCTGTAGAAGGAGAGATCACTGGAGACTTAATACCCTTCTGTAACAATAAGGCTTATCTATTTCTATAAAAGATGCTTATAGGTGGAACCAAATGTCTCAAGAATTCCTACAAATAACCCACGCGAGATTTTCATACACTGCCCATAGCATGTTATGTCTTTCTAATCTTTCTGTCTCAACGTGTAGTGTTTCCTTTTTCCTTTTATAGACACACACACCAATGCCCCGTCACTAATTTGCCCCACATCTTGAATACACATTTGTTAGGGTAACTGCCAATAAATGCCTTCAAGTAACTAGGCATCACCTACAGATGTGCACTTGGCCACTACACAATTTTAATACTCCTTTACATTCTTATCCCAGGATTCAGATTGCTTCTCAGGAATTAATTAGTATTCTGGTACGAACATAATTTTTTTCATTTTTCTCTTGAATCCAGATGTATTAGTCAAAATTTTTGTTATTCTTATTGTTGTTCTATAATATAATGAAATGTATCTTTTGTATGACTGTATTATCTAAAGAAAAGCATTTATTTAAAAATGGTCATTGTATCATTTTGTCAGTACATATGTTAAAATATTCAAAAATGTATTCTAACAGGCTTACTAATAATCTACAGCCCATTTCCTCTGAGACTGATTTCCAGGATACCTTGTAGAGTAAAAGTGACAAAATTAGGAGTGTCCATTGCCTATTCACTCCTCCACATTTCATATAAGACATCAGGGAATTAAAGGAATTATTTAAAAAAAAAGGTAGCCATCAAATATAATCTTCTGCCCTCTTTCCCTTTAATTCAGCCTGGGAGATTGTATATTATTATGCCACCCATATGACATTATGTTGCTGTTGCTGTTGTGTGTCTTCAAGTCATTTCCAACTTATGGTGACCCTAAGGCAAACCTATCACAAGGTTTTCTGGGGCTGATAGTATGTAACAAAGAAAGGTGAGAAAATATACCATGTGAAAAGAAGAAAGGCTGCTCCTTCTAGCATGGGTCTCTAACGATTGGAAGGAGTGTGACTTACATTTATTCAAAGACACTAGTCACCAGTGACTGCACCACAGAACCCCATCCTTTCCACTCTCCCTCTTCCTTTCTGACGCTTGCAGCCTCAGTATTGCTGCTAGTATGAGCTCTCAAAAGTGTGCTGCTTACAAACAGTAGGTGGGAGTAGCCAGTTTTTTTCTGGTCAACTGCTGCAAAGCACCTTCCTAATTTTAAGGTACATTTTATCTTTTAATAAGCATTCCTCTATCACTGGAGAATCACCTTTTGTCCCAATAGCTGTCGCATACATTCACTAGGGGCTCCAAACTAGTACTCATAGAGATGCCAACTATTTCCCTAAAAGACGATCAGAGAAAATAAAGGTAAGGAGAATAGAAAGGTGAGTGAAGAAGAAAGCATGGACACTGCCATCCCTCCACTTCATCTATCCCATTGAGCAAGGAGGCTTAAAAGATGGGATAAAGGAATAGGTATACATTCAATTCTTCTAAATACAGAAGGGAATACAGAGAATAATTTAAACGTCAAGAGAGCCTCTCTTCTTGTTTATATGCTCTTCTCATCCATATAGCCCCAACTAAGCCATAAAGCCCATAACCCCACCAGTTTGTTCCATCTCCCTTTCTCCCATGTTCCACAGATCCTGTAGTGGAAGAACAGAATATGGTAGCTGCAATGTGTTTATGGTGGAGGTCTTTGAGGACATATTTATTTACTACATTTATATCTTCCACAGAGAATTCAAGCCAGTGTACATAGCTCTCTTCCTCTTCACTTTAGTTGGACAACAATTCTGTAAGGTAGATCAAGCTGAGCATGAAAGAAAGAGTGGCCCAAGATCACTCAATGAATCTCATGGTTCATTAGCACTAGTACCTAGATCTCCCAAGTCCCAGTCCAGCATTTTATACCATACTGGCTCTCCAGTGGCACTTAGGTGAAGCACACTCCCTTCAATGGCTTTTCAATGGCTTTTTTTTTCAATGGCTTTTCATCCTCAATTAACAGGTAGTTCTGCACAAAAAATGGACAAGATTATTTAGCCATTATTAATTGGGTCATAATTTCCTTCTAGTGGGTGAAGCAGTGATTGCTTGATGCTGGCATATAGGAGGAGTGGCCTTTCGCAACTGTGAGATTAAGGAGAATGGAGAATAAGATTAAGAGTGATTCTCATTATGCTGATGAACTGGTAAACTATATTACAAAGAGTAATATCTAAAGAAGTCAAGGACAGTACTTATGTTAGGAGATACTTTAGGTTGGTTTGGCTGTGTTATCACAGATATACCAGTTCATTTTGATGGTTTTTCTGCTTCTGTATTAGCACTTTGGGGGAGGGGGACCAGCTAAATGTATAAACACTAAGAAGTGACAGACAATGGTGTCTTTATTAGAGTATTTGACTAGAACTGGAAGATCCCATGTTCTCACATCCATGAAGCTCACTGAGTGATACTCAGTATCCTAACCTACCTGGCAAGCTTGTTAGGAAAGAAAAGATGGGTGGAAAAAGGGAGAACCATTCCTATAGTTCCCTGGAGGAATAGCAGGATAAAAATATGGTAAACAGAAGATGAGCCTCATTTTATTCTCAACATCCAACTTTATCTGTAGTCAGTGGCTCAAACTTTGCTTCTTCTTTCTCCCCTGCACGCATCTGAATTCTCTGTAATGAATTCATTTTTACTGGCTTCATGATTAGTCTCATGTTTAGTAAGAGACAAATAACTGCTTTATTTGCAAAATGGGTAAATGTTTTCTAGACTACACATGCTTAATTTCTTTGAAATATTCTGAATTTGTTTGTGCTATACACATGTAGTCTGCAGCTGGGTTTAACTGCTGGAACTGTCTGTTTTACATGCTTTAAATTCTTGCTTTATACTTCTAACACAGTTGTAGTGGGTTTGCATTATTTTCCGGTTATATATGCCTCATAGCAAGAACTTAGAAATCATAGCTATTTGCCGATAAACAGAGTTTTTAATAGGCTCTCTGTCCCATCCTTTGGAACTCCAGTTCTAGATTCCAGCCAGCCATCTTACAACAGATTCTAGCTGTTGGATGAACAGGTTGTTTACCTGTGACTGTGGTTCTTCAAGTGGTCATCTGTGAACTCACACAAATGGGGTTTTGCACCTGTGCAGAAACAGCATTCGGAACCTTCTAGAGCCTACCATTGGTGTTTTGGCGGTTGACCCATCCCCTCATGGTATATAAGCCTCCGTCTCATGTAATGGTCATTTCCGTCGCTGCATGTGTGGCAGCAACAGAACCACCTCACAGCAGGACAGATGAGGGGAGGAGGGAGGGGTTGTGTGAGTTCACAGATGACCACTCAAAGAACCACAACCTCTTCTTCTTTGTGGTCTCTGTGACTCACACAAATGGGAGACTAGCAAGCTGATCAAAAAGGATGGAGGGTATGTCATGCTGCTGGACAACACTCATGTCAACTTCTGGCTCCCTCCCTCCCTCTTTTTTTTTCATCAACATCAAGATGTAAGATAATAAATAACATTTATCGACAAAACAGACAATATCGTATCATTCATCCCACAGAGGAAAACAGTACAGCTCTCCCAAAACATGCATCATTCCTAGAACGGTTGTCAACTCTATAATGATTGATAAATGTATGAGGTTGAGACCAGGTAGCTGCCTTGCAGACCTCATATAGAGATATCTCATGCAAAAAGGCCACAGAAGCTGCCATAGATCTTGTGGAATGAGCTCAAACAGAGTCAGGGAGTTTCTGTTTTGCCAGCTCATAAGACAACTTAATGGTGGAAACCACCCATTTAGAAAGCCTTTGAGAATAACAAACAAACAATTTATTTGACTTTCTAATTGAAGAAGTGCATTGAACATAAAACGCCAATGCCCTTCTAACATCCAAACAGTGCAGAGTTTTCTCCATGTCTGAACCTGGATTCTGCATGAAAGCTGGTAACACTATATCTTGGCTCCAATGGAAATATGACACCACTTTCGGCAAGAACTTTATATCTGGTCTTAACACCACCTTATCTTTGTGGAATCTCAAATGAGGAGGATCAACTCTGAGTGCACGTAGCTCACCAGCCCTCCTTGCAACCAAAAAGGCAATTTTCCATGCGAGCGGTCGCATGTGGTTGCCATAGGCTCAAAGGGCCTAGCAGCCAGGTGTTTCAGCACCAAATTCAGATTCCATCCCGGGAGAGGTGGTTGGATTGGAGGGCGCAACTGTTTATAACCCCAGATAAACCTCTTAATCAGGGGGTCCAAAAAACAAGATGCTTTACCTTGTTTTTGAAAATTACATAAAATTGCTGCTAAATAACATTTCGTTGAAGATAAAAACAAATCCTGAATTGACAACTCTGCTAGAAAGGACAAGACATGCATACTGTCACAACCTGTATGGGAAACACCTTATTGTTTCAAGTAATCACAGAATTTACCCCATTTATGCACATAAGACTTCAATGTTGAGGGCTTATGCGCACAGCCAACACGATACGTCTCACAGCATCAGGCAGGCTATCTATTGCAATAGATTCCATGCGGTCAAACGCAGTGTTTGAACGTTGGGATGGAAGACTGTACCGTTGTGGACACTGAACAGATCTTGTCTGCATGGCAGCAGATGGTACCTCCCCTGCGATAACTGAAGGAGATTGGCAAACTGTGGTGGCCTCGGCCACCATGGTGTTACAAGTATCGCCTTCGCTCTGTCTTGGAGAATTTTGGCAATCACCTTCGTTATCAAGTGAAATGGTGGGAACGCACAGACCCTCAGTCCCATCCAACTGAACAGAAAGGCATCCCCCAGAGTTCAATGCCCCTTCGAATGTCGGGAACAGTACAGTCTGCATTGGCTGTTCAGTCTCGATGCAAAGAGATCTACGTAAAGAAACCCCCATTTCGCAAACACATCCTGGATGACACGTCTGTTGATCATCCACTCGTGGCAAAACCACGGTGTCCTGCTGAGTGTGTCTGCTAGGATGTTCTGATCCCCTGCCAGATGGACCGCTGAAGGAAGAATCCATCGTGACACGCACCACTCTCATAGTTGTACTGACAAGTTCAGCAACGTACACAACCAGGTCCTGCCTTGTTTGTTTATGCAGTACATCACTGTGGTACTGTCTGTCATGATTTGGATTGACCTCCCACACAGATAGTGCTGAAACACTCGCAGTGCCTTCAGCACTGCCAGGAACTCCAAAATGTTGATATGGAGATTCCTCTCCTGAGAAGTCCACCGACCTCATATCATAAGTGCTCCGAGGTGAGCACCCCAGCCTTTCATTGACGCGTCCGTTGTCACCGACAGCGATGGTGGTCGAGGAAGAAATGGCGTTCCCTTCAACACGTTCTCTGGTCTTGTCCACCAATCCAGAGACGTGAGGACATTCCTCGGTACCGTCAGGTACTTGAGATAATGGTCTCGAAGAGGACTGAACCGACTATGAACCACTGTTGCAGCGGTCTCATCCTCAGCTTCACATATGGTGTGACAAGAGTGGTTGATGCCATCAGTCCTAGCACAACCTGAACTGCCTTTGCTCACACTCTGTGAAGTCACTGCATTCTCGTTAGACATCGCAGAATCTTCTCCCATCTGTCCCGTGGAAGAAAGGCTCTCTGCTGACTGGAGTCCAATACTGCCCCGATGTATTTGATCCGTCTTGACGGTACCAAGGTTGACTTCTTGTAATTTATCATTAAACCTAACTTTCTTAGAAGACAAATGGTGGTCCTGAGATGCATGGATAGCAGTTTTTGAGAAGATGCCACTATTAGCCGGGTCATCTATGTACAGGAACACCACAATGCCTTTTTGACAAAGGAAAGTTGCAACAACAGACATGCATTTTGTGAAGACCCTTGGAGCTGTGCTTATGCTGAAGGGAAGACCACGAAAACGATAAGCCTGCCTGCCGACAATGAAGGCAAGGAACTGTCTGTGCTCCAGTCTTATACCTATGTGGAAATATGCATCCTTTAGATCTAAGGTTGCAAATCAGTTGCCCCTTTTCAAGAGAGGCAGGATAGCAGTTAAAGTCACCATTCTGAATCTTTTTGATCAGATGTAGTAGTTGACACCTCTCAACTTTTTTCTTCACCAGAAAATACCTTGAAGAGAAACTTCTTTTCAATTGAGTTGTGCTGATTCTTTCTATTGCCCCTTTTTGAAGCAATGTTGATATCTCCTCTTTGAGCTCTGGAGATTGCATAGTCCTCCGAATTCAACCTGTTGGTGGTAGACGGTTAAATTCTATGGTGTACCCATACTTTATTATGTCTAGGACCCAAGAATCCGAGGTGATCATTGACCAAACCTTGGCACGATAGCTTAGTCTGTCTCCAAAGGGTGGTTTGGAATGGAGACTTATATGCTTGTCTGAATGCAAATTCGCAACAAAAGGGATGCACTGTCCTTGTTGAAGCCCAGTATCCATCACAAAATTCTCGTGACTTTGGTTGTCAAACCCTATGTTTGCTCTGGTCTGTCATTTCTTATATTGAGGCTGCTTGTACTTTGCAGACAGAATCTTCCTTGTTGAGAGTTGTTGAGGCGTGCCCTGTCTACGTTGAGGCGGAGTTGGGCTCAATGTTCTTCTCTAAAAAGGCTGATACTGACAGTAATGATAACACTGTTGATACGTCGACGTCAGGAACCCATACCTCTTAGCTGTCAAACCCATTTTCTGGGCATGTTCCAGCTTTTCGTCAGTACCAGCACTGAACAATCCTAGGGAATCAAAGGGTAGGTCTTTAATCATCATCTTGGCTTGCTGAGACAACCCAGATGAATGAAACTGAGCATGTCGTTGAATTGCTATCATGCCCACCACAGCTTTACTACTACAGTCTGTGATGTGTTTGGCTGTAGCGATTTGTTGAGATGATACGCGGTAAGCCTCACCATATAATGCAGTAGCGGTCTTCTTCTCGGTATCAGGAAGCATTTCCAGATAGGGTTTAATTCTACCCCACAAGAACTGTTGATATGCGCCCATGCAGGTGGCATAATTAGAAATTCTAAACAACAAGGCTGCATTTGAATAGAATTTCTTACCAATATTATCCAATTTTTTCCCCTCATGATCAGCAGAACAGCATGAAGTCTTTGCGACTGCTTTGACTGGACTGCATCCACCACAATAGAGTTTGGTTGGGGGTATTGGACCCACCAGTCATCCTCAGCCTCAACAAGATGGTACAGAGACTCCCAATTTCTCAGACGAAGATGGTGTCAACCATGACCTCTTCACTGTCTGTGACAGATACAGAAGTGGCGTAATTACAGACGATATCGGAGCGTGGTCCTGCAAATCTTGGAAGATCAGGTCTTTCAGATCTTCCTTGTGGTCTTCAATTTGTAAGTTCAATGATCTGGCCATTCGGAGGACAAGATCCAAAAACCATCACACATCATCAGTAGGTGAAATTCTTTTGGCGGTGGAAACAAAGTTGGACTCGATATCTAGTCCATGAGACACTGCCGAGGATACCGAGGATGGTACCGATGGAGATCAGATCCGATGACCTCAAGGGGACATAACAATAGACTCTCTCCTCCTTCCTTCTGGAAAGTGTTCTTGATACCTATCAACAGCGGTTCGATCCTGCCTGGCGGACTTAGACATGCGGCCAGAAGATGCTATCACCCGCCAACATGGAGGAGTCTTTGACAAAGAACAAGAATGACAAGTAACACGACAGGGCTGTTCATTATGAACATCTCGATACCGACGATGTCGTTCATATCACTCCAACTCGTCCATATAAGGGGACATATCCCTTGAATCATATGAAACATTGTCACAGTATCGACAAGGAGATCTTTCCCTATAATGATGATACCGATATGAGGAAGTGCTGACCAACTGATCGTCTCATAAGCCGACTTTGGGGGCGAAGGCAAACTACACTGAAGCATTCCAGATCGCTCAGCTGAAGAACTTCTGTACCCAGAAGGCCTTACAGCAGGAGACAGCACTCCGTGGTCTGAAGGAGACCCGACAGAAATTTGAGAGGAGGTTTCCATTATCTCTCCCTCTGAGCCAATACACCTCCTCGATCTCCTCAGAAGGTATAATCTCCTAGGATCCCCGATGTTGAGGGACCCGTACTTCCCCTGAGGCAGACACTTGAGGAGTTGGCTTCCTCACTGGAGATGAAGGATGCACTTTAGACTTATCCTTCCTCCTCTGCCTCTTAGCTTCTGTCAAAGCGGCCTCCTTATTTTTCCTCTTCCGATCATTCTCCTTCCTAGGCAGTTCAGTACTAGGTGGTGGAGGAGGATGGTCTCGACGATCATCAGCATGACCAGACAGCACCTGATCTCAAGGCCTCAACTCTGAATGAGATCTTGGTCTTGACGACGGTACTGATACATTCCATCAGGAAGTGGAGGAAGCAGAAGAGTGGGCCATACTGCATGGTAAGGGAGCAGATTCAGCCCGCTTGGGCGGTTCTGAAGCAGTCAGCACGTTTTCCCACAATAGGGCTTTCAGTCGAGCAGCCCTGTTTCAATGAGTCTGCGGAGTAAATAGCTGACAATCACGACAAGCTCCCACATTGTGGCCCTCACCTAAACAAAGGAGGCACTTTGAGTGTCCGTCCTTATCAGGTATTTTCCCACCACAGGTCAAGCAACGTTTAAATACAGCCGTTGCCATACAACTTGCTGAACAACAAACAATCCCGAAGAATAAACCAAGTCTGATCTGATCCAGAGCCGAAACAACCAGTCCAAAATGCCAGAAAATAGGAAAGAATCCCATTCACATTAGTGAAGAGGCTCCTATACGCTGCACACGCGGCAGATAAAGAGGAACTGACTGTTACATGAGGCAGGGGCTTATATACCATGAGGGGATGGGGGATGGGTCAACCACCAAAAACGCCAACAGTAGGCTCTAGAAGGTTCCAAATGCTGTTTCTGCACAGGCGTGAAACCCCATTTGTGTGAGTCACAGAGACCACAAAGAAGAAGCCTAATTACTAAGAGCAGACCATATAAGAACGAAATCTACCTGGCTCTCACCTACACACATTGAGGCAATTAGTACTCACATAAAACATCTTTGAACTTGACACAAAAAGGGAATCCCATGAATCTCACTGAGAAGTACACTGTGAATATGTGCTAAATCATCAGCATTAGCATCGTAAGAGGAGGAGTAACAGCAGTAGCATTAATCTAAAAGCTGAACATTTTCTTTATGAGAAGTCATATCAAACTCTTATGAAAAGACATAACTAGGGAAATTTTAAAAAACAAAAGGATGTCTCCAAGCAAGCTCCTAAGCTCCAAAAGGCTATTGATTTAGGATTTAGCTATCATATTCAAGAGGAAGGGGGATAAAACCAAACAAAATGATCCCTGGCAGCATCACAATTTAAACTCTGAGAACTTGGCATGAAGATTCTTGTTCCATAAACAGACATCCCTACATGACAGAACTGTTCACATAGCTGACTGAGTTCACACCTGAGCACAGCTACAAAAATACATGAGAAAGCTCTGATGTACTGGGCAACTGAAAGGTGGCACAGCAAACTAATAAATTAGACAGTTAGAGATATGCAGTTAGAGATATGCCAAAACCTAGAAGTGACCAAAAAAAAGAGAAAAAACTTTAAAAGCTTTAAAAGATTTTGGAACAGCCAAGTCACAACTAGAGTGACAGAGAAGCACAAACGAAAATTTTAAGATTTAGTCATACAACCTAATGTTCCTAAGGGGTCAAAAATTTCACTGAAAATACTCAAAATTATTGCTGTTTGAACAAACTGATTACTCACAGAAAAAAGGACAAGTAGAATAACACAAGTACTCAGAGAAAGCCAGATTTTTGTTCCTCCTTATTTCTATATGTAAAACAGTTAATAGCAATCTGGAAAACAACAAGGGACTCAGCTGTAATCACCAACATAATTTATAAAAAGAAACATTAAAGCAATCATGGAGGAAGTTACAGACAGAACAGACACCCAAGTTAAAAACCAATCATACGGCAATAAGGGAAGATAACAGGGCGGGCATAACATGGAAGAACTCCCACGAGCTCCCTGATAAAAGAACTGGTCAGGCTGCTCTTTTGGTCTCAACTAAAACGGAAGAAAACATACAACAGAAGATCTCAATATTTCTCAGGCTGAAAGTAACATCCTGAACAACCATAAGTTATAAAGGTTGTCCCATGGCAAGGTGCCCAGGGAGTGAAGCCAGAATTTATGGTAACTCCAACCTGCTGAATCTTCTGCCAAAGGACTGCATCCATGGAAACCAGACATCTACTTCACAGGCTCTGGTGGTGAAGGAAGGGCTATAGATCAGGTAGCAACTCCCCAACCACATCTAAAAAGCAAGCTACCCCAAACTGTATTCTCAAATCATAGCCATTTGCCACATACAGTTTTCTTTTTATAAAGAAAAAAACAAGGAGGACCAAAAAAAGGTCCCAACAAATATGTTATGTTTGCTAGGTCAAACTTTTTTGGCCTGGCAAACCTAACGTATTAGGATAAAACATCCTATTCAAAATTTCAACAGTAAATAATGATGCAGCAAAACAAAATTATTATGCTCTTGAATGCCCAAAGTTTGCCCCATTCAAAGAAAATCAGAATTTGTTCCATTAAGGGGGCAATCAAATTCATTTGCATCAAGAAATATCCTCTGTTAAAAGAAGTGTAATTTTTATTTTATTTTATATGATCTTATTTGATTTTCATTCTATGTTGTATTTTCTGGCTTGGGGTGTTTAGACAGAGCACATTTGGTTCTACACACACAAACATTCCTTTGGATTTGGGCAAATCCCACAATATGTTGGAATCTCATTGGGATCAAAATATATAGCTCAAATAACACAAGACTTTTTGAAGCCCTGATATATGCAGGTTAACTTTAAAAGATCCCTTACTCTACCATTAATGAAGACGTCTACAGAGAATGAAATGCAAGGACTTTCAAGTATTGCATTAGAAAGCCTTCCTAAGAAGAAGAATAAAAGGCTCTTGAGACTGAGAAAAGTAAATATTGCTATTTCAGGTACTAGCAAATTCTGGCAAACAGTGTCAAAAAGAGAGAGGGTTCAGGATAAAAAGTCTGCAACATGTATATAATGTCTGAGTAGGAAAGATGATTCTGTGTCTCATTAACTCACTAATAACAGAAGATCATATAGCCCACTTAATTGTACTTTCTGACCTACAGGTAAGGAATGATTATTAATACAGGCCAAGAATAATTCTAATAAGAATAATGCTTATTGTAATTATTCTCCTATTCCTATGCATCATTTTAAAAAGGAAAAGAAACAGAACTAAGATGGAATTAAGGACTGAACTTGTGCCAGTGCCAGACCTAGAAAATGAACAATATTGCTTAAAGAACATCTGTTCAATGTTATGAGTATTGTGGTAGTTTCTACACTATGTGTGGCCCTTATTTTGCACAAATTAAACTGATTATGGAACAAAAAACAAATGATGGATGTTGGTTTTTTTCCCTCAATAACCAGGACAATTGCCCCATCCTGATCCATTTTTTTTCTTGAAAAGCTGACAAGTCAGGTCTAGTCAGATTTTTTTTAAAAAAAAGTTGTTGTAGTGGTACAACTACTTTTGTATGCCAAAAATTTCAATACATATGCTAGGAAGCTCACATGCACTGCCTTCAATAGAGAGAACACACACACACACAGAGGAGATTTTATATTGTTTAATATAGCATCAACGTACACAGTAGCTTTACAGATTATAAAAGGACAAATCCCAGAACCAAAAAGTTTACAATCTAAACTTCAACATGAGGAAAACAACAGACAAAAGGTGAGGAAGTGGAAGCTGGGATTAAGAGGGGGGCAAAATGTCTGGCTACTTTTGCTACACGTGCTTAAGTATGGTTACAGATTTAGATATGGTAGGCAATGAGTATCAAGCGGTTGTGCCACAGTCATCATGGAAAATGTGGATTTTAAAGAAGGGAGGTAGTATTACACAGGTGCTCTGAGTCATAGTTTCATTCTCCTGACACCTAAGATGCAACAAAGGAGCAAGAAACAGAGCTACTGTGGAAGCAGGAGGCCTTTCAACAAAGAATGTGGTAAAGCTAGAGCAGCAAAGATCACAGCCAGATACAGCATGGAGAAATAATGAACAGCAAGCTCACTAATATTGTTAATAGAATCAGAGAATCTTAGAATTGGAAGGGACACAAGGACCATCTACAGTGGATGCTCCATATCCATGAGGTTAGGAGAACAGGACTCACCTGAAAGTGGACAAACCACAAATATCACAAGAATCCCCCGCCAGATGAATACTAAAAATTCCTTTCTGCCCACTCCCTTCCTTCCCCACTTCATCACTCTGTTTTCAAGCCCCTCCCAGCAGATCCAGCACCTCACCACACTCCTTCTGCTTCCCCTCCTCCTATCCTGTCTCTTGCTCTACCAAAAGCACCAGCCCCTAACTCCCTTTCCCACCTTGCACCACCACCAAGCTTCAGTCAGATTTTAAACCCTTTCAGGACCATGGGTTCCTTCCCTCCATACCTCTGCTTTCCAAGTCTCATTTACTCTCCATTCACCTCAGCAAGATTTTAAATCCCTCCAAATCCATTGACTAATACTCTCCACTCCTCTGCTTTCCAAGCCTCTTTTATTCAATCTTCACCTAGGCCAGATTTTAAATCCCTCCAAACCCATCAACTCCTACCCTCGATTCCTCTGTCTTCCAGGCCTCCTTTACTCTACTTCCCTCAGCCAGATTTTAAATCCCTCCAAATCCATTAACTCCTGCCCTTCACTCCTCTGTCTTCTAGGCCTCTTTTACCTTCATTTTACCTCAGTCAGATTTTAAACCCCTCCAAGACAATTGACTCCTGTCCTCCACTCCTCTGCCTTCCAAGCCTCCTTTATTCTCCATTCCCCTCAGCCAGATTTCAAACCCCTTCAAACCCATCAACTCCTGCCCTCCACTCCTCTGCCTCCCAAGCCTTTTTTACTCTCCATTATCCTCAGCCAGATGTTAAATCCCTTCAAGACCACCCATTCCTTCCCTCTACTCCTCTTCCTCCCAAGTCTCCAGGAGATTGAGAAGAGAATTGGAGGAGTGGGGGAGGATGTGGATGGGTTGGGAAGGGGTTTAAAATACGCTTCAGGCAAGGTGGGAAAAGACTTGAGGAGGTGTCGCTGCTGGCAGGACAAGAGAAGGAGAGCAGTGGAATGAGGAGGATGACAAGTCAAGCAAATCTGCTAATGTGGAGGACGCACTCTAATCCAACTCCCTGCCATGCGAGTTAGAAGATAAGTATCCCAGTACTGAGAATTTAGGAGGCATGTCACATACTCGAGAGGCATCAAACAGCCAATAATCTTGGCAGCAGAATGGGGGATAGAAGTGAGGGGACTGAGACAGCATATGCAACAACCAGACTTGAAGGAACACAGAAAGCAATGAAAACCCGGAAATCAGAAACCTGACAGCTTTAGTTTATGCACCCAAGCCAATAGATTCCCTGCCATCCTTTTCTGATTATAGTGCATAGTGCCTTGGAAGCACTTTCCAGCTTCTTCTAGACTTTTGCTTGTTAAGAGATTTGTCTTAGAGGCTATTTGATCAAAAAATAAAACATTTAAAATTTCTATCTTATTAAAGAGTATAAAAGTCTGTCAGATACAGATATCTGGAAAAAGATATCAAAAAGTCATGTCAGAAGATCAGTATAAAATGTCAAATAGTAAAACCAGGTATTGTTACAGTTATACCTAAGTCAACAAAGCAAATGCGTTCCTGGACATTACCTAACAGAAAATTTGGTACTGAAGGCAGAAATAACACGGAAAAATGGTGTATTCTCTTTTATAATGTGTTATGGAGTAAGAAATGGGCAAATGTAGACTGAGAAGACATTTTCTTTCCCTCTGAACAGTCTAGTTACAGTCACACTCCCAGAGAGTAAAGATGGACACATGCCTAACAGGTTTCTGAGAGTGGCAGTGACCACAGTCTTCAACAATAGTCTCCTCATTCTGGTTTTTAACAGGCAGCCAAAAAATCAGAAGCAGTGTGAGGGAATTACCAGAAAATGGTCCAGGACAGCAGAAGTATCATTTCAAACATTTCAAACCACAGAACTACAGCAAAAATGTCTGAAGAAGCCCTTAGATGACAAAATGGGGCATGCAGGCTCTGGTCCTAGGAACACCAGGGAGCCCTGGTGGTGCAGTAGTTAAATGCTAGTACTGCAAGCCACAAGGTTGTGAGTTTGATCCTGCCGGGCTCCAAGGTTGACTCAGCCTTCCATCCTTTCGCAGTTCGGTAAAATGAGTACCCAGCTTGTTGGGAGCATGTATAGAAATGTTTCGAAATACATGTCATTTGTAAGTTGTTCGCCGCCTCGATCCATACGGAGAGGCGGGATACAAATAAAAAACAAAAAACAAGAACATGCAATCCAGTAATAAACTTTTAAGCACTTCACATAAAATTTCAAACATTTCTAACCCACTCAGTCTTAACGTATCAGAATTCAAAGACACAGCCTTGTTAGACTGAATCAGTCTGTATGGAGATCTTGTAGCACTGCTGAGACTGAGAGAAAGAAGCTGACATCTGATGAAGCAGATTTAGTCTACAAAAGCTTATGTTACTAACTTCTTTCTCTCAGTTAGTCTCAAAGGTACTGCAAGATCCCTTTGCACGCTTAATGTATCACAGTGACATAAACAGATAAATATTGTAGCCCAAAACACAATTAATTAACCCACACCTAAACAGAACAACCTGAACAAAACAAGCATTTCTAGAGAAAGTATCAGAGTCTTAACCATACCCCAGAGTCTCCATGAGAAGAAATTACTCGTGTCTCCATAAATCCTTTTCATAATAAGACTTAGGAAGAAAAATGGATTCGACAGTTCAAGGATGCTCCATTTAATTCCTCTTATGAGACAACTGGATAAGGGGAAACTATTATTATAGCTGGAGCAATGGCATAACATATTCTCTACAACCTATTGCCATCAGGTCAAATTTCTGAAGAGGAATCATGGCCAATATAAAATAAATTATAGGATATTAACCATTAATTTACAAATCCCAAAATAATAGTACTACTAGATATACAACTGAAAAAAAATGTTACTTTCTCATCATAGTAAAATTCACAGGCAGAGGGAAGACAAAATTTATGAGATCGCTCTAGTAGATTTAGGACTACAAAATTAAATGTCAAAGAAATCTGCATGCCATATTCAACAGATTTTTAAAAATTTCTTCCAGATCACTGTCCTTACCAAATATAATTGCCCTTGCTTTGTCTTGATATACTCTCAGCCATCTTCATCCAATTCTAACCACTGACAGAAAGAATAAAAAGACTGAAAGATCTGAATGTAGGGGAATGGAGACAACAAGGTTGTTGCATATTCTGAATCAGCAAAATCTGTAGCTACTCCAGACAACTCCTAACCTTACCTAAAAAGTAAAAGCCAATTTAGCAACCACTAAGAGTACCAGATTGTCAGAGTCCAACTCCCTGTCTGTGTCTCAATGCCAGCAAGGGGGAGGAGGCAAGAATATTTGCTGCAAGGAGGAGGCAGCAGGGAATATCGATACAACAACTACTAAGGAAAATGCAGAGCGAGCCAGGTCAAAGTCCAGTCCAACAGTCTTGAATGCAGAGGTCCCTCCAGAGGGGTCCAGGGAGCCAGAACACAAGGGTCATGAGCCTTGCAAGTAATTTGCTACAAGCAAAGAGCAAGCCAGGCTGACAGACCTAAATAGGCACAGAGAACAGGTGTTACTTGTCATTGCTTTCTTAATCTAGCCAACACAGCTTCCCTCTGAGCTGCCTGTTTCAGCCTCCTTCATGACTGGAAGCTAAGGGGCTCAGGTGACTTTAATTCTTCCAAATCACCACTGGTTCCTTCTCCCTCTGGAGCTGATTGGGGCAACTCTGCCTGTCCTTCAACTGCTGGGAATGTTTGCAAGTTGGTTTGGTCAATCACTGGCTCTGATCCTGGCACAATCAGTTGTTCCTTGACCTCAGAGCCATTATCTATCACACTGATGGCTAAAGCAGAGCATTTGGGTGGCCAGGAGAGAAGATGGCCCAATGAACTATTGCAACTAAATAAATGTAAAGATAAAGCTATTCAAACACAGAACAAGGAATAAAATGAAAGTTTTTTTGCATGCAAAAATAAAAACAAACCCTAAAAGGAGATATAGGCAACAATCAGTGAACCACAATCAGTGAACCAATGGTGCATTTTATACATTTAAATACTTTGAAAATGGATAAATATATCTGCTGTTGTCAAGGCCTTCCCCCATCCCCAAGGGGCATGATGTTATTCTTGACTTTTTGCTATTTCTCAAATGCAGGGCAACTTCACCGTAAAATTATTTATACCCTGCCTTTCTGCAGGCACAGGATTCTACGTAGCTTACAATACAGACTAAAGCAAAGTACAGATAAAACTTAGTAAAAAAAAAAGTTTTTTTTTTAAAAAAATCATTAAATAAGTAACCTTACAAAAATACCCATTTAACATTTTTTTAAGAATTAAAACACTGTAAACAAAATCAAACTACAACACACGTCATTAAAAGATCTTTTGGCATCAAGCTGTTAACATCTAAAGGTCAATCTAAATAAATGTGACTTTACCTACTAGTGGAAAGAAAACAGAAACAGAGCTAACTAAATATCACATGGAATTCCACAGCCTTGGAACAGCCATTAAGAAGGCTCTTCCTTATGTTCTCACCAATCCTGCTTTTGATAGTAGTGAGATTGACTGAAGGCCTTAAAATTCTGGCACATCTTCTTTCAGATTTTGCATTTACAGTGTGCTGTCTGCTGACATAACCACTGCACACACATGTGCAAGATCACATGAAGCATCATATCCAATTATTGTAAATGGATGTGCTGGACACAGGTGCACACATACTGCATTCACCAAGGATAACAGGATGGAACATTTGCATATTTTGTTTTAATTGTAGGGTTCCTGGAATAGAACCCCCGCATATATGGATGGTGCACTGTATATTCTACTTATACTCCACTGGGTTCAAGGTAGGATTTCCATATTCCAACACTTCAAATCCGGGCAGCTAATTTGCACATTATATAAACCATGATAAATATGCATACTACTTGCATCTAATTATCCAAATTGAGCATATTAATTCACTGCCCACTACATTTCAGCCATTGTAATATTATTATAGCAACTTCTCTTCTGATACAATTAACAGAATAATGTTTAAAGTGTTGGACTTGGAATGACAGACCCAAGTTCAAAACCCTGTTTGGTCATTGATTTTACCATATGACCTTGGAAGGGCACTACTTCTTAGCAAATCTGCCTTTCAGAGTTGCCATGGAAATTAACAGCAAGATGAGAACCATGTAAAGTGTCCACATACATTCCTGGTATGATTGATCATCATCATCAAACACTCCTCCCCAACCTTTACATTCTTAACAGAATGTCTGTATTCCAAAAAACAGCCCAGATAATTTCCAGATAGCCATGCCCAACAAATTCACCAGCTACACAAACATGTCAAAAGAGATGTCCCAAGCCACAAGCATTTCTACAGGAACCATTTTATATTACCTAACCCAGGCTAAACATCTATATTCCAGGAAAGAACTCACAACACCAACTTTTCAAATAGTCATGCCCACCTAATTCACCAGTTTCAAACTACTGAATGGGAGTAATGCAACAAACCACAAACAAGAAGAAGAGGAAGAAAACAAAATCAGAATCACTGATAGTTGAACCTGCTAGAATGTGACACCTGGCAGAATGTGACACCAAGATGACTGAAGGGGATAAGGAACATAATTTCTATTCTGGAAAACAGACCAGAGCACCAACTATTCAGGTAGCCGTGTGTACCAAATTGACCAGCTGCACAAGCCTAGGTGAGAGACATGCCACAAAATGGCAAAAAAAAAAAAAAATTAACAGAAACTCCCTTATTCCTTCTATGTAAAAGATCTGCATTCCAGAAAATGGCCCAGAATTCCACAGCGAAATCCACTAAATCCATCAATTACAAGAACATTCTTGTACCATTTTTGTACTAGGCAAACCATCTGTATTCTAGAAAATGGCACTGAACACCAACTTTCCAGATAGCTGTGCTTCACAGAATTGACATGTCCTGTAAGATAAGATAGCTGTGATGGAAACTGTTTTATTTCCACTTTAAAATAATTCCCTCTAGTCTTATACCACAATCCATAGCTCCTGTTTTGTTTCCTGCTATGGATTATATAGCAGTAGGGAATCGAATGAAGTCCAAATAAATGCAAATATATAATTTATATTTATTTTACTTTAAAGATGCTCTAACTTAGGGGTTTGTGTCTTGAGTAAAGGGCTCAAAAAATCACACCAAAATGTGGAATCAGCCCTTCAAAGATAACTTCATTGATTTATTTGAAACTACTTACAAGAAATCTAAGACCCACTGCAAACATCTACCTTTCCCTAATGAGCTTCCATCTATCTTTCTGTCTATGTACATATCTATTCTCTGACTTTCTCTCATCTCCCTCCCATCTGGAAGCCGTTTAATAATTGGCATGTCTTTGCACTTTACAACAGTATGCTAAAAGCTCCATTAACAAAACAGCAAAGGGCCAATGTTTCCCTATCCTCAAATTTCAACTTTTACTCAGGCAAGATGCTATGATACTAAGTCAACTGCAAGCTTGTTTCTCCCAAGACTACAGGGCTTTCCACCCCACCTCCCCCATCTATCTTCATTTCCAAATGGGCTCAAGACTTACCCTTTTTTTAAAAAATGCAAGATAAGAATCCTGGCCAGCTAAAGATCTCAACATATACTCAGTAGAATGCCTAGATAAATCTGGATTTACCTGGCTAATCTGATCATACAAGAACCCTAATTCAAGATGATATGTAAAGTTCTCCTCCTTACCACATTACCCTCAAAACCCATACTACTCTTTCTGTAGTCTACATAGAAAAAGAGTATGACTGGCTCTGATTTTCATGGTTCTGGGTATTTGATCTTCCCCTCTTAGCATTACATCACACCTGCTGTAATTCTGGTATTAAACCTGAAGACATGGACTCGCTGACAATATAACACCATTAATAAAGATATTACAGAGTAGCATTTGGTTGTTGCACAAGGGTCAAAATCTGCGAATCTGATTCAATATCTTTATGCAGAGATGAAGGCCACTGTTCATTTCAACAAATTAAGCTCTTCCCCAGTTCATCTTTTACGAGGCAACCTCCAGAGTGGCCCCTAATCTCTGCTTTTATTTATAAATGCTGTTGAACCACTGGCCATTATTCTCAGAAAATGTTCACAAATTAAATGTTTTAAATTTGGTATAGAACATCATCTAATTAACATATATGCAGAGGACTACATACTTTTCTTAAAAGATCCAGATGCCACTCTTCTTCCATTAAAATAAACTCTTTATAAGTATAGAATATACACTTCTTCAGATTAAGCATAATAAATCCAGAGTACTCTGCTTAAATTTACCTTTAGCGGTACAGCCTGAAAAACAAAGCCATTGAAATTATCTTATTTCAAACATCTAGTAATCATAAAAATGAAAGACTGGTCACAATTAGTACCTAGGAATTACAAGTCTCTGTATAGATGGATGAAACAACATTTATCAAATAGAAACAAGACTATTATTAATGGAAACAACTAAATCTAGCCAATAAACCTATTTATTTTTTCATTGCCTTGTGAGCATTTGTGAGCTGGGATGTGAAACAAAAATACTGTAATAAATGAATGAATGAATGAATGAAGTTAGGTAAATTGGCATTAATTAAAACATTTACTCTCCCTCCCCCCCCGCAGATGCTTCCTGTACCCCCTAAATCAAAGTAATTTCAAGCATGGCAGGAACAAACAGAAAATTTTATAGGTAGCAAAAAGAAATGAAGATTTATTAGTTCAGCAAAATGTGCACAATCCATAAAAGGCAGTTTAGTTACTCCCAACCTTGTTTTCTACTTTGATGCATTTCAGTTAAAGCAAATAGTTACTTTTTAAGTATGAGGACTACCCACAACTAACTCATACAGATTTAGATTTAGAACCCAGATTAGGTTCAGCTATCTTTTCTCAAAGGTTAAACAAGATAGCCTTAAAAAAGAGTGCAGAACTCTTTTATGAAAGAAACTTCAGTGTTCTGGCAATGATGGGCAAGACACTTCAGAGATCAACCATCATCCACATAGCCATTTCCTGTTCATCCCTATTTCCTCTTGATTCACCTCCATGCAGGTTAAGACTTTTAGGAAACACCATCTTTGGATGATTACTGATTTAATTAATAATGGATCACATACAAACACCATTGATATCCAGAGCACATTTAAGGACCTGAGGCTATCATGGTTACAACTATGTAAAATAAGTTTATTTGCAAGAATATGACTTAGACACCATAGGCCTCCAAAACCTTTCACCCAACTAGAAACATCTGTATAAATCACAGTAATATGACCAGGAGGGTGTCTTCTCTACTTTATCAGTGGACAAAATTCAGCAACCTATGTGGTGCAAAGTTTGTCTGGGAGGCAGAATTTGGCATCCCAATTATAAAAGAGCAATGGTTGAAAATCTGGTCCTTGAACCCTCTCTGCTTCATTTCCTCTAGCAGTGACAGCACTGTGTACATTAAAACCAGTACACAGGTATGCACTGGACCCCAGATAAACTTGCAAAGATCACACCATATGTGTCTCCCTTATGCAGGAGGGGGTGTGGGATGGAGGGGATGCAGTGAAAGGGGCACTTTAAAATATTCTTGGCTTGAATATTCCAAAGCTAAAAAATTTGGAATGAAGTCCTACAATTAATCATCATTATAACAAACTAAAATGTCAAGAATAAAATGGAAGAGTGAGCACCAGCAATAATCCTTTTGTCCATTTTTCAGGGTAGAAGTAACAACATGCTTCAAAGGGAGTTACTTTCACTTTTTTTCTTGGCTGCATGCATGGCAGTTTCAGAACACTGTTAATGAGACATGTATTCATGTGATACTGGCTGTTCTTGTTTGATTTGTTGAGATTTGATATTGCAGTTGACCATTGGTTGGCTGATGAATTACTAATTTCTGTAATGTCGTACAAATGATAGATAACAAATGTATATATAACCTCAAAATTTTTTTAAAAAGCTATTATACACTATTATACTTACAGACCAAGCATGGGAACCATCTTGCCTTCTAGATCAGGGCTTCCCAAATGGTGTGCCACAACATGTTAGTATGTCGCCTGAAGTGTGTAAGTGTGTCACCTACAATCTTAGAAATGTATGTTATTATATATAAATCATATATTTAAAAAAATTATGGAAGGTTTTAATGAGTTATGTTGTATCTCCATACATTTTGTTATTACAATTTATGTATGTGTCTGTATCTCTTATACGGGGTTAGTTTAACCTCTGGTTTGCTCATAAAACTGAAGTACTGTGTCACGAAATGATGCATGTCTAAAAAAGTGTGTCACCAACATGAAAACTTTGGAAAACTCTGCTCGAGATGTTGCTGCACTACAATATTTGTAAATAAACAAGTAAATAAGCTGCTTCATATGTCCCCCACTACCACTGTTATGTTCAGTTTGGCAACTCCTGAATTAAAACATGTTTGTCAGAAGCCCTCCATGTATAAAATGTGGCCTGGCACTTTCCAAGGCAGTACTTATGTGGTTATTTTGTAGCAGCATCTTTTAGCTCTTGTGACATTGCCCAAAAGCTAACCAATATAACTTGGCCTAAAGGTATCTCTTGGTTTAGGGCCTTCACATAATCCTTCCCACCTTTCCTCTCTGTGTATTGAGGATGTACCCTGCTAACCACTTAACTGAAGATTTTATACATCAGATAAAATGTGTACAAGAACACAAAAGCACATGCCACACAATGGCCTAAAATCAACACACTGCTAGTCCCACAGCACCAGTGTGTTAGAATTTCCTTCCCTCCTCCTCTTGCTATCCTGGGGTTTCCCAGATCTCCAGATTAGGTTTTTGGGATGCACAGAGGTATGGGTGGAGGAGCCTGTCCTATAGGGTTGTGATATCACCCAGACAGCCAGATTTTAACTGGACTCCAGGCATGCCACATGGGCAGTGGGGCCATAATTTGGACAGGATTCCAGGAACTATTTTTTTTTTAAAAAAAAGGAAGTCTCTACCCTTGTAAAAGCCAAAATACGGGACAAAATGTGGAGGCACTCTGAGAAATTATTTTGCAAGAAACAAGTAAATTCAGGAATGTCAGGCACGAGGAAAGTGAGAGCAGGCAGCGAAGTGCAAGAAGGAAGGGAGGGATACACTATGAAAGTGCAAAGTGAAATGAGGAAAGGGGTAGGAGAGACAGGAAAGGAAGTAAGATGAGCAGCAGAGTGCAAGAAATAAGAGGGGCACACTGTAAGGACATGCACTGAGGTGAGGGAAGGAGTCAGGCAAATGGGAGAGTGAGCACCAGCAAGGGGCATATTGTAAGGTTTTCAGAGGAGGAGAAAGAAGGTGTAAGAAAAACAGGAGAGCCAGCAGTGCAAGCTGCAGAGAATAAGAGGTAAGCAAAGATCAAACTGTGAGGGGGTGAAGTTAGGTGAAAGAGGGAGTAGGAGAGACAGCCAAGTGAGCAGTGTGAGTGGTGGAGTGTGGGAGAGAAAGCGGCAGAGCTCAAGAAAAGAGGGATGAACTCTGAAGGCATTAGGTGAGGAGACGAAGGGAGTAAGAGAGACAGGAGAGTGAACAGATGAACACAAGGAGGAGGAGACACTGCAAGGGATGACATGAGATAATGTGACGGAGGGAGTACAAGAGTCAGGAAAGCAAACAGTCCAAGAAATGGTGCAAAAGACACATTGTAAGAGTGCGAAGGGAGGCAAGGAGAAACAGAAGAGTAAGCAGTGCAGGCAGCAGTGTGCAGGAGGCAAGAGAGGGGTGGACCATGAACATGCAAGATAAGGCAAAGAAAGGAAAAGGAGAGGTGAGAGAGCAAGCAGTGTAGGTAGCAGAGCACAAGAAGCAAGGGAGAGGCACACAGTAGGGATGGAAAATGAAGAAGAGAGCACGAAAGACTGGAGAGATGCCGAGCACAAGAAACAAGGAAGGGGTGCACTGCAAGGGCAAAAAGAGAGTGAGGAAGTAAGCATTCAGGGAGAGCTAATGGTGCTAAGCCATGTGCAAGAAGCAAAGGAGGCACATACCATCAAGGTGAAATGTGAGATGAGGGAAGGAGTGGAGAGATGGAGAGCAGGAAGTGTGAGTGGCAGAGCTCAAGAAGCAAAGAAGGCATACGCCAAGAGGATATGAGGGGAGGGCGGGGAGGGAGTGAGGGAAAAAACAGGAAGGAAGAGTGAGAGGTGTACTTGCAGGCTACAAGGAGCAAGCGAGGTAGGTATAATGAGGAGCAAGGGGCAAAAGAGAGTGATGGAAGGAAGAGGGTGATAGATACTGCAGAAGTGTAAAGAACAAGAGAGGAGAACAGGACAGAGGGCACGAGGTGAGTCCAGGAGACTATGAGTGGGGTAAGTAAGGAGCACAGTGACAGAAAAAAAGAAGCAACAGCTGAGGCAACTCTGGGAGGAAAGAAGCAATGCAATTCATTTGCCTCATGCTCTGCTCCCTGAGACAGCCACCTCATGCTGCTACTCTAAGGAAAGAAGTAGCTGTGAAAAGAGAAGAGAGAATAAAGAGAAAAATATTAAGGTAGAAGCTTGAAGTGAACCTTCAGATTTGAGAAATGGATCCAAACAGTCTTTTTTGATGGACTATTTCCACACTTAGTTGTCTTGGAAGTATAACCATTTCAATTGTTTACTGATATATGTGCCTGGTACAACTAAGTTAACTGTGCATAAAAGAGGAATACCATTTATCTTGACAATGTAAATGTCAGAGATGGTTGGACCAAACCTCTAGAAAATACTTTGTGAAGTAAATGTCATGTTGCTTTAAGTGCTTTAGCTGTTAACTGCACCTGTGGAAAGGAATGTGACTCAATCTGAGTTTGTGCTGAGTCATGCTAATGAGCACCAGGTGCAGACAATACAAGGGTTGGCCAGGATTGGCTAGGTGTCTGTATAAAGGTAGCACAATCCCAGCCAATGCTGCACACATTGCCTGAAGTGTGGTTGCTGGGGGTTCTGCTGGAAAGAGCAAGCTAAATATGCTGGATCGCCATCTGGACTTTGTAAATATTGTATGTATGATGTAACAAATAACAAAGAGCCTCCATATTGGAAGATTACAACTTGGAGTTGGTGAGTGTTACTGGCTTAGTGCATGTGCTGCTAATGGTGTTCTCTGCTGCTAGGAACGCTTCCATAGCTGTGCGGAGCTATCTCTCCTTATTTACAAGGAGTTTTCCTTGACTGGCTATTTTTGTGTTTTTCTCCCTTTTGTTTTTGGGGACAATCTGTTTGAGAAACAGGAGTATCTGCTCTCAAAGACTAACAACATCGGAACCCACTTCATCAGATGCATGGAGAATTGCCTCAGCTGGCAGATATTTATATACATGTTTGGTATGGGAAGACATAATTAGAAAGAATGATAACAGTACAGTTATCACCACATTAACTGGAACTAACAAAAAATAACTGGATAGATATTCCAGCCTTGATGAAATGCTGAGCATGATGTTTTGATAAAAGTTGAGTGTTTTCTATTTATAATAAAATATTTATTCTCTATCTCTGAAGACAGACCACATTTTTCCCTTTTCAGTTTCTTTTATTTGCATTTATTTTCCTCTGCTTCTTGCTCTGAGAATCAGATGGCAGTCACTCTCAGGGACTTCCTGTTATATTTTAATGATGAAAAACTGATAGGAAAAATAGTGATCTGATGAGAATACCACTTAAAATGTTTGTGCATGGCAAATGTTATTGCTATTCTTTTACTTGTACTGTACTAGGAATGTATATGTCCACTTTATATGCTTCCCTCTCCCTGTAAATAATCATAGCAATCATGTAAGGTAGGTTTGTTTAGAAGCTGTGGTGGCCAATAGTCACAGAATATAACACATGACTAAGAAGAGACTTGAACTTGGGTCTCCTCATTCCAAGTCCAGGATTTTACATACAGCTCTATATTAGTTTCCTTAGAGAAGTTATGAGTATAAAGAAAACAGTATGAAGTTTGAAACATAGTGGGAGGGGAAAAGCGCAACAATTAATGTACCTGATTTTCATAATGCACAGTGATTTACATAATTAAAATAATTTGTATAATACACAAATGTGCAAATTATATGCCCAGATTTGAGGAAGTGGCACATGGCAACCCTGCCCTCCTGCATCTACTGGATTCCAATATTCTATCAGTAAAAACTCAGTGTTGAATCCTGGCTCTCTCTTTTTATAAACAAGTCTTTAAGGCACAAAATACTAGTTTTACATGTAAGGTGTCAGGGAAACAAACAAACACCCCCTTCTTAAAAAAAACCCCAAAACTGATAGAAGCTGCTGAAACTTAGATCAAACCAACTGCTTGTGTCACTTCAGGCAGAATAGATCACTACAAGAATACACAGCTTCAGAGAATGGCCTGAAAGCAACTGTTAAGACTATTTCAAGAACCATCTGTGGAAAAGCCTGAGAAAAAGAAGGAAGAAAACGAAAGAAGGGAGAGAGGGACGGAGGAAGGGAGCGAGTCAAAATTAAGGGACAGAACACACACAGAAGAAGTTAAATGGAGTGGAGTGCAAGACAGGAAGATGAGGAATTCACTTTGAATCATCCAAAGGATTTACAACAGAAAATTCCACAGGGTTTTTACCTGATAAAACAGATGGAAAGGAAGAAAAACTATGGTTATGAAGAACTGCTCATGAAGAACAGAGACAAATCAAAACATACACAATGTAGTGCAAAGAGGATGTACTAGTAACAATAATAGCAACAACAAATCTCATGAACTGAGGTTGACATGAATTTATGGTCTGTTATTAAAAAAATTGCAATTACAAAAATTTCTTAGACTTTTAAACTGGTTTCTGTCCTGACAACTTTTAACTTAAAAATCATCCTCAAAGCAGCTATATTTAAACCAAAAATTCAACAAAAGAAAAACTAAAAAACAGTTCTCTAAACGCTACTTATGCAAAAAAGTCATACTACACAACCGTTCTGAGGTTCTCAGTAAGATAAAAATGGGGAAATAAAAATGAAAACATTCTTCCTTCTTCCTACTTTTCTATAGGATATTTTATTCCAAATACGCTTTATTTTTATAGTGTCACAAACAAAGCCAAGTATATCACAAGACAGCAATCTAACAACAAAATAAATACATAGGAACCAGTTCACACATACAGACATATCACCTGATATCTCACCATTGTGAATCAACTTATTTAAACTGCATCAAGATTGACACTGTAGATTCTCCCCATAAGTGACTTCTGGGTCTGCAAATTTAAATAATTGCAGAACATTGTGTCCTGTACCTAAAACGGTGATGTCTGAACTAAAGCAGCCATGTACACCTCACTGCCCACCAATAATATGGGACACAAGCATTGCAGGTTTTTTTTTCCATTTGCAGGGGTTCTGTTCCCCCACAGAAATGGAGGGTCCACTTTATACATTCCTACTTAAAAAAATTAATTTGAGGATGATCTTTTCTTATAACTGTGCAAGCCCCAACCCACAATTACGTGTTTACCAGCCAATGATGATAAACCTGTAATTGTATATTAGGGTCTTGCACAGACAGGAGAAAGAATACCTCTCTGTATGTCTAGAAGGCTGCTTATCAGCCTACTCACTGGAGTAACTAAATGACCTATTTAGCCAAAATTGCAGTTCAGGCACTGAACTATGAAATATTCATTTCTTATTTTGGGAGTTAAAATGCTTTTATTTTAAACTTTTGACTTAACCCGTAAATATTCAACCTCAACCGAAACTATGGTGAAAGGCCCCCGTCTTCCTCCCTGCTGCCACTGTCATGGTCTTAGAGGGAAGGAATAGGAAGCAGGCACAGCTCTGTTGTGCCTAGGCCCAGAAGATGAAGGTTCCTCTCATTCACCCTGACTGCCACTGTTCTGGCCTCAAAGGGAGAAAAACGGAGGCAGGCATAGCTCCCTCATTCCTCACCTGAGAAGCAGATGAAACACCCTCCCTCCACCATTCTGTCATTCCCATGGCCTTGGAGGATGAAAAGAAGAGGCAGTGTCTCCTGGACTTAATCCCCTTCCACTCTTTTCCTTTCGTGTTATGTCTTAATTAGATTGTAAGCCTGAGGGCAGGGACCTGTATTATTATTCTTCTACTTGTAAAGCACCATGCACAGTGATGGGACAAAATAAATATGCTTCCGTTTAGTGGAGTCATATCACACACTTTAAAAACAGTCCTGAAGACTGTTTCTTATCAGTATTGACATTCAAGTTAGCTTCCTTCCCGGCCTCAATAAAAGTTCCTGGATGAAACTTTTGTTAGGATCACAGTACAAAGAGTAAAGCCTACTTCATATAAACCACCATAAATAACCTGCTCAGGTTCTCCCATCAGTACTGCATAAGACAAACAGGCATGGAAAATACAACCACGCTTTTCACTTAACGGGCAGTATGACTTTAAGCCTAAGTACCTGAAGTTGCATGTGTGTAATATCACTACCCTTGCTTTAGTCCTTTTTGCTTCATCCTTCCCTAATGTCAGCCCTACTTGTGAAAGTCAGATTATATGCTTCTCAGGACAGGGATCTGCCTTTTTTGCACCTCTGTAAATTGTTATGTGTATCAATGGTGCTCTGTCAGCCTTGAGTTTACCAACTTGCCTTATCACCAGAATAAAGAGGGATTTCCATATATGTGAGGGAGTGGGATGGCACAGCAGGTGTGAATCACCTGTCCCTACTTTTGCCAGTATCTTTGGTAAACAGTAAGCTTTTTTTCCTTAACTGGCTTGTGGACAGTCTAATCATCTGTGTTTCTATGCTGACTGCAGAGGAGGAACCTCTTTCTCCTCTGAAGCCAGCATGGAAGCAGAGAAGATCAGTTACTTATCAGGTGACTGATTTTTTTTAAAAAAATTGGAGACTAGCAAAAAATCATCCAAAATGTTGTTGAAAACAGGCAATATAAAAAGCAATAAGCTCATATGCTTTCACCTCTCTTCTGATTAAGCATTTCCTGTTCCAAGACTGATGCTACGAATTCAATTCTTCATTCACAATACATCTTATAACTACCCGCAATTTTTAACATTAAGCTATATATTATCAAATATAGCTGTTTTTCTAGTGGCCTACTGATACTCTTTGGTTATGTTATACAGCAGAAAGGTTAGATTTCATTGCTGCTCCAGTTATTTCTATCCCTGGGGCTTCCAGGAATACAACAAATAAAATCACAAGGGGTGATCTTGTCAGATCTCATAAGCAAGGCAAAAGCACAAGTTGGCCTGGTCAGTACCTGTGTAGAAAAGTTTAAAAAAAAAGAAAAAATGAAAAAAGGACAATGGGGTTATTTAACAAACAGAAAGGCTATTTTACCTCAAAAAGAATGGCTCCCATTCTATCTACTTGTTTCAATTTGGTTATCATCAGTATTTTAAGAAGCTTGCCTTCTGTAATGATTTAAATAATTAATCCAATTCTGACCTGGTTTTACTATTCCCACAACACTCCACCTAATGTACTGGATTGCAACTCCTATCATTCACACCCAGCATGCCATGCTGCTTGGGATGATGAGAATTGTAATCCAGGACAACCACTGACAGGTGAATGACAAATTAAACTATATGAACCATATTACTAAACAGGATTAATGACTAAACCATATAAATATATAGATATATAAACATAAAGCAAACAACACTTATATATATATGTAAATAGATACAAGCTTCACAGATGTAAATAAATAGATACAAGCTTCACAGATGCTTATTATTATTAGTAATTACCTGTGAAGCTTGTATCTATAATCATATGTTCACACCTACTTATTGTCCTTAACCATCTGTGAAGCCTGTATCTATCACCACCATTGACTATTGCTATAATATATTTATTTATGTATATATAAGTGCTTTTTACATTATGTTTATATATCTATATGGTTTAATCATTAATTCTGTTTAGCAGTATGGCTCAAATAATTTAATTTTTGTCATTCACCTGTCAGTGGTTGTCCTGTATAGTGTTTTAGAGGCTGTTGTGGTTGTTTGTTTATATGAGAATTGTAATCCAACAGGTCTGGAGGAGATCCAGACTGGAAACGGCTGATAAAGATCTTTATAGCAGAATTTCCAAATTTCCTTCAGATCAGGCTCACTCAAATACAGGCTATCATACAACTCACTATTATCCCATCCCAAAACATATATAAAAACTCCTGAACTGACAAATCCTCATCTTCACAATATATATATCACCAGGATATACCACAAGGTCTGTCTCCATCTTTTTCAGGAACCTAATTATACAAACATACATAACTTTTGAACCAGACTGGTATGTGAGACCACAACTGCTTTGGTCAGCACAGTTCTTTTTCCAGACACTGCAGGAGAACATCTGTTCTTTACCTAACAAACCCTACATGTTTTGGTAACATCTGTACTAACATGTTCCTCAAGATAATTGGATCAACCTTCATTTTCTACAATAACAACAATATACTGGTATTCAGCAATAGGAAAATGGTACATCCTGCTAACAGAAAGTTCCCCTGTGCGAGAAGTTTTGTTTCCCTTGAAAAAAAAGTAACATTGTTTTTACTGAACAAGAGAAAGGCCCTCGATCATAAACAAGGTTGGAAAAGGAGAAATTCACATTAATAGAATTTTTGTTTATTACAGATGTATCTAGTTCATGTTTATGAGATTATTAACACACACAAACAAGCATATGTGCACATGCATGCATACACAGAAACACAAGCTCCCAAGTGTCAAAGTAGAAAAACTGCCTTGAGTTCCATGCAAGGCGAAATGTGGGAAACAAAACAAAACAAAAGCAATCAGGATCCGCTGAACTTAATTCTCCCGCTGTTCTTGGCTCCTATGCATTGTCTTGTTCAGATTTTAAGCTTGACAGCCCAGAACTGTAAAATTAACTTTTTGTAAGTCTATCTGAGAGACTTTTTGGCTAAAGATCAGGGTATAAATGCTTTAAATAATAACTAAAAAAGCTGAAGCTAGAAAGGGAGTTCATCCTATGTTACAAAAGTTCTACACAGAAACTCTGTGTAGTATTAAATGTGATATAAGTTTTTACTGATGGCAGTATGGCTGCAGCTGAAATTTTCTAGTAAATCCCAGATGTATCATGTAAGCTGTCCACATATGCACAGTAATTATTTACAGGGAACTCTGAACTTCAAAAAATAAGATACCAAAAGTAAAGTGGGAGACAGAAGGGTGTGCTTGTTGCTAACAGAAACTCTTCACTGTCTTTAGAAGAGCCCTCACATTCTCATTTGCATGGGATCCTCTTGAGGGAGGTCTCATTACATACACTGTCTCAGATAAACAGGCTGACACAAGAGAGTATAGATAGAAGTAGAAACTATAAGTTCAAAGTGGCCTTGGTCATCAAACCTATCTGAACACAAAACAGTACAAAAGAGCCTGGGTGAGAATCCTCTGTGGCCATGCAAAGATAATAAACAGGCTCACAATAAAAAATTTCTTTAAAAATTAAAAATAACAATGGTAAAAATGAGTAACAGAAATAATCAAAGGCTCAGTACATGCTAATATTCTGCATTCAACCCAATTATGGGGAACATTCTATATGGTGACTATGGTAAGCTTCCACAGTGCATAAGTGTGTGCCTTTAAGTCACCTGTCTATCTATGGCAAGCCCATACATTTCATAAGGTTTTCTTAAGTAAGGAATTCTCAGAGGTGATTTTATCAGTTCCCTCCTCTGAAATATAGCCTACAGCACCTGGTTTTCATTGGCAGTCTCTCATCTAAGTACAAACCACAGATTACCCTGCTTAGCTTCCAAGATCAGATAAGATCTGGTACCTTTACAGTATTTAGGCATGACCTTTAAATAGACCACATATTTTGGCAACTTGGTCAAATGATTCTAAACTGTGTCCAAGGAGTGTCCTGACTGCATGGGTAGAGCATTACTGTGATCAAAGTTTGTAAACACAGTAACACTCGGCGAACTTAATGAAATTTACAAAGTAAAATCAGAACACAAAATAGGGAGACTTAGTAAGTATTCAAATACTCATCTTCTCATTGATCCCACAGCTAAGATTAAATGTCTTAGTATAACAACAAATATAAATTACATACTTTGATAATAATTTACAAGGTATATAGGTTCACAAATCAGTAATTTATGGCTTAGTCATCACTGTCAATCACCAGATCTTCAGCTCGGAGCTATTAAATTTGTATATGACATTGCATTTAGTATACTAGAACTTTCTCTTTTCCACCCACTTTAAAATAATTTCTTTACATATAAATTTCTTTATGTATAAATCAATCAATCAATAAAACAGACATGACCAGTCTGCTATGCAAGTATATTAATTGTTCTTAGGTTCTCAAATTTTCCTTTTATCTTTTTATATTCCTGTCACACACTATATTATCTCTATATTTTGGAGCAAGTGCAGAACTGTTCCTTCTAAACTCTACCAGACAAAATCAGAGACCAGATGTGATGGAAGCAGCAATATGGAGAAAAGTTTAGAATTTCACCCTCTAAATATGCTGCTATGAATTGGATCTCATCTGGACAAACCAACAGTGCTGAACTTTTTAAAGCATGTGTTGAGCTGTAGCTAATTCCACTGCAGGAGCTCTGTTACTGTCAAATCTTATATCCAATACAGGTATCAACAGATCACAGTGCTAAGAGGAACAACACCAGAAGCCTGATCTGGAACTTCATCCTTCTGATGACAGTGATCCCTAGTTTCTTCTTTGTTTTTCTCTTGTCATGAAGAGAGATGATCTTGCGCTTCTTCACAACTCCTCACTGAGAAGTGGGAATCAAAGGGTGAGATGAATCTCAAAATGCTGACAAAAAAAATCCAAGGAACATCTGATTGGATCCAAAGTCACCAGAGGTGGGACTGAAACAACCAGGGCTGATGGTACTAAAGATGAAGTCCCTCAGAAGCATTTAAGGAAAGGCTGTTCTTGAGACAGGCAACACTTGCCTGAAGAGACTTCTCCATCTCAGAAACCTTCAGATGGCAGAGATGGTTCTTCAGTGCTTGCTTGGAGAACAATTTATGGTGCTTGCATGTTTCAACAATGTGACTTTTTCCAAGGCACAATCAACAAATGCATCAGTTTGGGGAATCTTATCCCCATGCTGAATGCACTTTTTAAAAAATCACTTAAGTCTCCAATGCCTTCATTTTGCATTTTGACAGTGTTTAAATTCTTACCTGAATCTGTTTATCTACTGCAACTAACACAAAAGCCCAAAGAAACTTAGGATTTTATGGATTCAACCAAGGATAGAAATTGGACTTGTGAACATTAAAAGAAGTCAACTTCAATATAACATATAGCCCACATAAATCATTTACACTTCAGTCACACAAATCAGTTTTCAATCCCCACATTCTCAGTGACTCTCTGTTCAAACTGCTTGACCCTACCCACAAAAAATTACCAAATTAAAAATAATACAAAATATTTCACTCCAACAACCACCTTTTGGAAGTAGATACAAGTCCCTTTCCCACTTATGCATATCCCAGAGAATAATAAATAAAGCTAATCCTTCTCAATGGGTGTAAGAGAAGAGAGCAATACAGTTGGGGGCACTCTATGCAGTATATTATTTTCAAGCAACTAAGTGCTACACAGGTGATTGAAAACATGGACAGGATTTATTTAAAGTATTTTTAGTCAGACTTCCTTAATCTCAGATATTTTACAATACACATTCTCAAGGAAGATGAAAGATGGTGTTAACATAGTCCTATCTGTTAAACAACAGCTGACTAAGCTGAGAGTGGTAGGCAAAGAAGACAGACTCAATAGGTGCAGTGAATGATCTTGGAGCATGATTGCAGCTCTTCTGAACCTAAGTAGATATGGACCTGGTCCCTGGGGTAAGAGACTCCTGAGAGCTCTACAGGATGAGATGACACCAAACATACTTGTTGTCATTGTTGCTGTGTGCCTTTAAGTCATTTTTAACTGAAGCCAACTCTAAGGTTTTCTCCTATCACAGGGTTTTCTAGGCAAGATTTGTTCAGAGCTTGCCCTTGGCTTCCTCTGAGGTGGAGAGAGACTTGCCCAAGGTCTCCAAGCAGGTTTCCATAGCCAAATGGGGATTCAAACTCTCTTCTTGAGAGTCCTAATCCAACACTCCAATGACTACATTACACTACTTCTAATCAGAATTCTAGAGGATTAAAACCACAACACCATGCTGATAGTACCATATGAAAATGCAAGGAAAAAGGACAAAACAGAAGCTCCAAAGCTGTCTAGGATTATGTACAGCTATGATTTCTATACTACTAATTTAATATCCTGACTTTCTCCCAATATTGGACTCACCCAAGATGGCTTACAAGAAGGACAGAACAAGATAAAACTAGCACAAACCTTATTTCCCTTTAAAGTTATGAAAAAGTCAAGTTCTAGTAACTTACAAGGGAAAGTGGCATACTACTGTTTGATAGTCCTGCAATATCATATTCATTATTCCCATCTCTTATGTCATGTTGCTTCTGCACATCTCCCAAAGTGGATTATAACAATTTAATTACTATATAAACAAAAATGTTAGTTGCATTTTTAAAATAATGGCTTTTTCCAACATAAATGCTTATTATTATGTCATGGTGAAGGAGTTTTTAAAATGAAAGTAGGGCAAGTATTGAAAGATACAATTCCATCATCATCATTAAACCTAACGTTATTTTAACATATTCAGTTATGACAACATTTTATATTCTCAGTTAAGCACACATATGTATGAAAATTAGAAGTGTGCTGCAATCTTGTACATATTTTTCACTGTACATATCAGTGAATTAAATCAGGCTTATTTTTGAGAGGGAATGAACTGTGCTATTAATTTTACTCAAACAAGTTGCACCATGCATCATACTGGAGTTAGAAGTGCTAAATATTGTATTCTCTGGAACCTGAGTATGTCTTAGGCCTTTCTAACTGAAAAAAATGATGGGGGGGTGGGGCAGAAGCTGAGAATAATGACTATCAATATTGTGGTAAATAGTCTTTATCTTCACTTTGAAATAATATATAGATCTTAGTAATATCAGCAAAATAAATGAAATAAATGAAACATGTATGAGGTAGTAAGAATTTTGATAATTTAATTAAGGAGTAGCACTTGGTTATCAGGTTACACTTTGTAAACTTAACACTGAACTTCTCAACAGTATGACACTGTCAACACAATCCTAGTACACACATTTTGGGGTAAGACTCCCTGAGCTCCAAGGGATTTGCAATCTGCTCTGCATATTTACTCTCACAGTAACAATTAACTATAGAAGCTCAGAGAGAATCAGTAATATTAGACCTATAAGTATTGTTTTTATATCACCTTCTCAGTTAACACATTCTATGAATACAGGAAGCCCATGCCTTTTGACTCCCCATTATCCACTGACTTGCTCTTTTGACATTTCTTAATTACGGAAAAGTTCCGTTAATTTCGTGGGAGCTCCATTCTTTCTTGCCTACAAAGGCTCACTTGGGGCCACTTGCAGCTGCTTGCAAGGTGTGCTGAGAGGGAGAAAAAGGCACCAAGCTGGCTGAGAGACTTTGAAAGCAGCACATGCACGGTTGGTCCCAGGTGAGCCTCTATAAATCCTTCATGCTCCGTACACTACAGTACATGGATTCCACTTTTCAACTAATTACGTTTTCCCTAATCTGTCAGGTAGGTAGGTGAAGCCTGTACCAGTATAAGTAAAGCTTATTTCTCTCACCAATGTGTAAGATTAACAGCTTTATGGACTCTATAAAGCTGAAAGTTTCTACGAACGGAAACAAACTTATCAGTTCTTTTACATCTTAGAAAAAAAACTAAGATTCTATATGTAGAGTCATTCATCTGTTTACAGATGTTCCTCAGTTAATGTAGACACATTCCTGGCATTACTACTTTAATAGAGAATTTGGTACCAAAGGCAGAAATAAGAGGGGAAGAAAAGATATAAGTTCCTGCACTTTGAAAAGAACAGTTCAACATATTTCAGCAAACATTTTGAACCTTCTAGAGATTACTTGAAGCCTCCTTCCAAAAAGGATCCAGAGATGACTTTTTCTTTCATTAGCTTCCACTTTTCTGATGATTTTCATATATAATTACTCTTTTTTAATATGCTGAGCATAGTGAGTGAGGCAAACTTAATCACTTTCCTCTTTTTCTCTCTGTTTTACTATTAATACAGGTTCAGTAACAAATTCTGGAGGCAATTCTTGTAAACTCTGCCTGCTGTAGACAGGCACAGAGAGCTACGGTAGGACTGGCCAGAGTAGAGTCCCACTTTTTCCCTGCTTAAACTTTATTTCAGTGCTCAGGACAGATACACTACCACAACCTGACACTGAAAGTCCTTAGTTTCTCCAACCCTCCTTCACCATCCTCCCAAACCAAATGGTGATAAAAAAAAACAAACCTCCTAGCTAGACAGAGGAAAGGGGGGCTGGATGACTGTAAAAAGCATCAATATACAGGAGCTTCACTGTCAAGACTTTGTCAACTGAGGTATGCTTAATGCAGAAGACAGCAGACTAAGCAGTATGTTGCCAGAAGAATCAAATCAGTGTTATCCAAAGGACTTATCAACATGTTGCTTCTTCTTTCACTGAAGAAAAAGAACAACACACAGACACACAAACTGACCAAACGCAAGAATGTATTCCAAAAGCAATGGGTCATTGATATTACTACCACTGTATCTTAGGTCTAAGGGCCTTTCCACACTACACTCTTATAGTGCTATTATTCTACTTTCAATATCCTATGGAATCCTGTGGTTTGTAGTTTAGGGAAGGGCATTTAGAATTCCTAGCCAGAGAGCTTTTTGGCCTCAGTAAACTACAAACCTCTGAATTCCACAGGATGTTGAAAGTGGAATAATAGTATTATAACAGTGTAGTATGGAAAGGCTCTCAGTTACCTGTGACTGTATCAATTAGCTGCATAACAATGTTCGTTGAAAACATTATATTGTCCTCAAGATTTTTTTTTTTATTTCCAACTAGAAGGTGACTTTTTCTCATTTTTGTCAGCGTGGGCAGGGCAATCACAATAGCTCTTACTCAGAAAATAAGTAACCTTAAGTATGTGGGCCCTCAACCAGTCACAGCAGCAGGCTGTGTAGTTTCAGGAGCACAAATATTCCTGGAATTTGCCAGGTTTAAGCAGGTTATTACCGGTAGGCACTAGCACAGCACTGTGCCACATCTTACAGCAAGGTTGTGGATTGGGCCTGGATTGTTTTTGACAAATGTTAAGGAAGCAGAGCTTTATGATCACCACAGTAGTTCCTGTGCAGAACTGAAGACTATAGCTCAAAAGCTCTAGATGTGTTTTTAAAAACATTTAAATAATTAACTATAGATTATGAACTCTTTTGGGAATATATTGTGATGGTTGAAAAATAAACTCTGTTATTATAACCAATGCAAGTGAGTATAGATACATGCTGCTTTCTATTCTGTGTTTTAATCAGTTTAGCAGTCCATTGAAGTTTTTCTTGCTGTCCAATTATGGCAATATTCTGCTAAAATTACTAGCAGAGTACTGCATGTCTGTTATAATTTTACTCTATGGTAACTTTCTATAACTTCAAATATATTAATTTAGCTTAGAAGAGAAAAGCCACAGCTTTGTTTAAAGTAATAGGACCACTTGCAATTAAAATTAGGAGTTCTACCAAAGCTGTATCATACCCAAGTTTTGATCTGTACATTTACAGCCTAAAATTACTTCAATGAGACGCTTGCATTTCAAGTGCCATTCACCTTCTACTGTACCATCTTACTAATCATAGTTACTGCCATATGATGTGTTCCAATCTTTTAAACTTCACTGTATTCCATGTTAGTAAAATGCAATTATTTCTCATTTGTTCAGGGCCTAAATATCTTCCCTCAAGATTGGGTCTATATTAGGGATAAGCCATGCTCACAGAATACAAAACTAGAGTAAGACAGTCAGAGCCATGGGGTACTATTCTTCAAACACATGTACTGGAGAGGCAGCCTGTAAAAGCTACAATACATAAATTCTGTGCTATTTTTATGCAAGAAGTGTCACATATTTGGATTTGTTGTTGAACAACCTCTGTCAGGACATCCGAGCACCTTTCAATACTCTAGACTGTGGTATCTTTTTGAGCCAACTTGCTGGATGCACTGTTTTACAGTGGCTCTTTTCTTTCCTGGAGGAGCAATTTGAGAAGACAATACTGGGGAATTCCTCTTCATCTCATTGGCTGCTGGCCTGCAGAGTCTCTCAGGGCTCTGTTCCGTCCCCCATGCTATCTGATGTAAAACTACTGGGATAAATTGTCTGAAGCTTTGGGGTTCAGTGCTAGCAATAAGCTGATGTCACCCAGCCTCTTCCTTTCCACCAAACTTCAAGACACCTGTTTTGGTTCTAAACCAAGGTAATAATGTCAGTGAACAAACTGAAGCTCAATCCAAATAAGACAAAGGTAAAGCTGATCAGTCAAAAAGTAGATTAGGGGATTCAGCCTATGCTAGATGGGACATGCTAGATGGGCCTATGACATGAGATGAGGATATAACATTATGATCAATATGACATGTAATTTGTGGGGCTACAACAGAAACTCTACAAAATATTTCAAGAAAACTGGTTGTCTGTGCAGCAGTATCTAATCTTCTTTCTTTTTTTTATCTCATTCAACTCTTCCAAAGCCTCCAAAAGGGACATCTGATATTAGGTTTACAAATCATCACATTCATATTGCTTAATATTATTTTTTAGTAACATGATTAAGATAAAGGAAAAGAAAAGTTGGTCATGTGATTTCTTCTAACATACTATTGTTGTTTCTGGCATGAATCACTAGAGAATCACGCCGATATAAACAGTGGTGTAACAGGGAATTCTGAAGTGTAGTACTCTCCATCACAATCCCTGAAGCCAGAATCTTGGCTTTCTACCAGATAGATACTGAACATTATAAAACACTGTAAACTGTAAACACTACAGGTTTACAGGGCATGACTGTAATCCAAGCTTCGTCAGTTACTCCCAGGAGGGAACATATAATGATGTGTTGAAAACATCCATAACTGACTAGCAAGACGATGATGGCCTAGAATTGGAGTGGGAAAAAGTGCATCCCGCATGCCATATGCAACCCCCTAAGGTCATTTTTGTGGCCCCCAGGCATCAAAAACACTTTTCTGCAAAAACAATTTTTGCTCCAAAATACACCAAAATGTACACCAGGGGATGGAGGTGCATTTCTACTATATTTTGTGCGCCTTCTGGGCCAATTTAGAGGCCTTTTTTGAAACTCAAAACGTGATGAGAATGCCCCCAAGAGGAATTTGGGAACAAAAAAAGAAGTATTGATTTTTCATTTTTTTTTTTTTTTTGGAAGCAAGTGCAGCCCTCTAAGATCTTTTAGGAGCCACAGTTGCCCAACCCTGGTCTAGAATTCAGCACAGACTCCTACTTAATTCTTCTTCAAACTTACTTTTAAACTTCGCAGTCATTTAGAGATGTGAAGGCCCGCGAAAAAAAAAAACAGAAAAATTCAGGGGGAAAAAATTGGGTTCCCCCCCCGAAGTCTTTTGTTTTTTTCCAATAAATTGGAAAAATTAAAAAAAGGAAGGAAATCGATTATGAAATGTTTTATTTAGCATGATGAATAAAATCTTTAAGACAAGGTGTTCATATATTCTCCAAATCATTTCTAAAAACTATGTACAGTATCAGATTATTTTAATTTCTGTGCATGGAGGACAAGCAAGTCCTAGGTTACAAACTAAATTCTCCAATGCAAGCGCAAGAGGCATTTCTTCCTTTAGGAAGCACTTAGTCCCTCCCTCCTCCCTTCCACACACTTTTCCCTCTGAATTCTTTTTATGGAAATGGGTGCTTTATGTCTATTTGATACTGTGGAGAGGAAATATAAATAATTTTCTTTGTTACTAATGTTGATTGTTTCCTCTGTTTTTTTTTAATTTTTAATTTTTTAAAAAAAAATTTAAATTTTTATTTTATTTTCATTTTTATTTTTTGCCTGTTCTACATAACCTAGCAAAACCAAAGAGATTCCGTACAGTTCAGGAGATTGTTGCTCCATTTGTCACAAACAAAAATTAAAAATAAATAAATAAAAGTAAATTCCATTTGTAATAATTGTTTGACTACATTGTATTTTTAATATACCATTGTGATAATTTTATGCCAAATAAAATTATACAGTCATATTTAATGTTCCTAAAGTAACAGAATGACTTTCAATCTGTAAAAAGTGCTCATGTTGCATTTTTTAATTTTTTTCTGAAACTTTTTTCTGAAAAAAAAAGGGGGGAAGGTTTTTTTCCCATGGCTTCAAAATTTCCAGAAATGTTACATCTCTACAGTTATATACCTAGTTACCTCAACAATCATTTCTTCTGACTGCATAGACTCAATCTATAGGAAATGCTGAGCTTAAAAATAGGGGAGGCAAATCCTTTAGTTCTGTCAAACATCTTATCCTGTAGGAAGCAAGTTGGCAGAAGCCAGTAAAGCAAAATGCTAAAGCAAAAAAATTAGCAGTCTACTTTTTTTCTGTTTTTCTGTCACCATTTCCCCTCCCTGCTAATCCAGCAAGCTATATGCAGGGGCAAATAGATGCCCAGACATTAAACACTCTTGCCAGAGGTCTGAACTGATCACCTGCAGGGAGCAACATGCAATTAGGCACAGGGCTGCACGCAATCCTGGTATCAAACTGCCCGCTTAACAAGAAACCATCAGTCTCAAATGCAACACTCAGCTTTTTATCAGAAACGCAAATAATCTTGCAGAGAAGTATTGCTCACTACTTGAATGGCTTATGTAAAGTAGGAATCTCACTAAAGAAAAGTAACCACTGATTATTATCCTGACTTCCTCTATACTAATTTTTCACAAACAGGTAATCTTGAACGCCTTATTATCACCTTATTCATTGGAAAACCAATCTATTAATTATTCTGATGCTCCAACACATAATGTTATCATTTCTGCTCTGAAATAGAATGAAAAGATTGTGCCCCTCCCCACATTTCCCTATTTCCTTCATCACTACAATGATTCTACTGTCATTAAACTGTAATTCAGCTTATCATATTTATATCCCACTTTTTCCAAAATTAGGACTTAATGCAGCTCACAATCTAGAAGAACATAATTAAAACATACAAAAAGTGAACATATGATAGAATTAAACTACTTATAGCATTAAAAGAATTCATACCTCAATGCATGAAGTGCAATTTTAAAAGACAGGGAAAAAAGAGGCAGAAAAGTTGATAGGTACTCATCCAATTCACATATTAATGTCAAAGCATACACACTATGCAGCATGTCTGCAGTTTGTTTACATAAGCAATGACAGAAGCAAACAACCGGAACTACATTTTTCTGACCATCTTTCATTAAATTCATGTGAGAGTCTCACACATCTAACTATGGGTGCATTAAACTGGCAATTTAATGCTGGTTCACAGCTTGATATACTCCTCCAGCTGTCTACTTTACACTTGAGCAGCACTAAGTTGCCATTAAACTGCTGTTGAAAGATCAAGTCTAACTGTACTGTTTCCCCAGGAAATTTGAAAGACAGTGGACAGGATCCAAAGGGTTGCTTAGACTCAGAAGCATTCTGCACTAACATAAATAGACCTCTTCCTATCATATTTACAAATTGCATTAGTGTCATAAGTGTTTTCACATATGGAAAGTGAGGGGTGCTCCTGTTTCATTAGGGTTGATTTCATTGAACTAGTTTCTATTGTTCTTTGAGTCCTACCCAGGATGAAAAGTATGGAGTAGATGCTGAAAGTTTTGCCTTCCTTCAAATAGTAGGGTGGTGTGGTGTGCCCTCTGCATTTTTTTCATAACAGTTCCAGTGGCCTATGAGGTAACAACTATTTTTCTTCTCAGAGTAGGCAGAAAGCATAGGGGAAATGCAGCATCTTATTTCTCAAATAAATGACCTCCCTAAAAGGAAGAAGAGGAATTTATGGCAAGAAGCAATTGGCAACCTATTAAAATATAAAGTGATGAAATGATTATGTAATGTGGAATAAAATAATCAGCCTCAAGGCACAATAAGATGTTGACATGACCAAAAGAAAAAAATATATCAGATAAATAGTACCTTATGAGGATTTTTTTTAATTAAAAAACATCCCACAGTACCCTTTAATACAATGGGCATTTGTACCACCTGTACTATACAAAGTTGAACATCATTCTTGGGAAGACTTGTATATCTGATATGCCTAAGTTCTAGGAAACCTTAAATACAATATGCTATGCAGATTAACTTCTTCTTTTTTGTCTTATATATCCATTTATATTTTTGATTGCCTGTGTATGTGTGTGTGTGCATGCCTGTAAAACTATATGTTGTACATTAAGATGGCTGACAATAGCCAGGGAACAGTTATATAATAAGGTAGGGGCTATCTTAGGAAGTCATGGATTGAAAGTTAAGAATTGTGACATACATTTATTTTTTTATCAAAGCTAACAAACTTCTATTTAAAACTCTAATTCCAATCTGTGCAAACCTAACTTTACATAGACACTACATCTTAAGATTATAATAGCTCATGCTCTCTTGTAAGTGAGCCCAAAATGAATTCTCTGTCCATGCAAATTGTCACCCAGTCTTTTCCTAACAAAAATATGTAAGATGTTACATGTTAACTTCTTATAGCTACCAATATGAAAAACGGAAATTGAGAAAGTACAATGCAGTATATATTTTGTTAGAAATATGGTAGACACTGTGGTTTAAAGCATCAACTATTTGCTAGAAAATTAATGGAGACTTTGGTAAGCAGCAGATTCTCTCTCCAAAGGATAAGGATGGTGAACCCATTAAAACTGAATATAAACCCTGGAGTATTATATATTCAGAACTATTTTCTTATTCCCATTAATTTATTCTGCTCCACTGAAATTATTTCTTCATTTAAATCAGATTTTCAGGGTTGGGAGATGAGGAAAAAAGCTTTGTGGGGGACGAGGATCAGAGTGGGGCATTTTCTGGAAGCCTGAACTTCAACAGACATAACCTGTTCAGGGGTGCCCAACAGACTCCACAGCCTATCATAAAGCCTTAACTAACATTTCTGAACACATTCTACCTAAGTGAATATGGATGTGACATCTGAACATCCCATTTTATGCACATTTATATTTAATACATCAAACCCACAGATAGCCAAGCTGTGTAATGTACACTGTAAACTAGTTATGCCAAAAGCAATGGTTCTCAAGAAAGAAGCAGAACTCTCTAGTGAGGTGCAATCAGCAATGAGAAGCAAGTTTATCCATCGCCCTTCCTCTCTGTATCTTAACAGGGTCAAAATACAGTATGCGAATGTAACTCCACCAATTAGTGTAATACAAGAGGACATGTGGCCCCACTATCAACCATTCCTATGTAAAATTATGTTTAGGAATGCACTTGCCACAAGAATATGTTACTTTTATACTGTTCCTTCCAGAAAGCATTAAGAGAGAATACAGACCTCCTTCACACTTTTACATGGTTTCCTTTTTTATAATCATTTTATTCAAATTCAAATATAAAGCAAACAATTGTAACTGTAAGTTTACATGAATTATTTTTGATCTTCCACACTGATCTAGATTTCATTTTCAATATCTCTTAACATGCCTATATTATTGTACTACATTTTACTGATAATATTACATGTTGGTTCTTGCATTTCCATATAGTATGTTTCCTTTGATGTGTACTTTCATATTACCAGTCAAACTATTGCTTCTCCAGCCAACCTCCCCCACACACAATCCTGATTATTCTGGCTTCAATCTACTAGATCTGGTAGCATTCTACTGTTGCAGGTAACAAAATGAATATACGCTTGATTCCCAAAACAAGCCAATGGCATTAACTACACTGGATTCCAGACTGACACTTTCTTGTTAAAGTAGCACTACGTGGTTCCCTTCTTTTAAGGCTGTCCAAAAATCTCAGGAGTGCCGCTGGGTTTCCACTCACACTGAAAGACCAATGAAGCCACTTCAAGGCTCCTACATATTAAATTTGTATTTAAAATTGTTGTGTGAGTTACTTAAACAACTGTTTTCATGCTCTGGAAGAAGATTTCGCAATCTCCAAAGGAAAAAAAAAGTACAGATGAAATATAAATATCTACCACTTCAAGAGTTATTTCACCCCTATTTAAAGGTTCTGATACACATTTTGATAGATCAAATGTAACAGTCACTAATATGCATTAGGCAGCTCTAGGAATTAAGAGAGAATTAAACCAATTACAAAATAAAATATCTAATTTACTACAAATAGTTGAGTCATTTAAAACAACACTGAGACCACTGAAAACAAGCACAAGAAATCAAAATGAAATCAACGTTGATTCAGGCCAAAGAGGAATTTGATCTTAAGTTTAAATTCAAATGCTTGTTGAATGGTATTTCCCCTTCCTCTGAATTTCTACCCTTTGTGAGGTCATCTTAAGTCAACAGGTGACTTGAAGGCATGTGTACATGCACATATACCATCACATGCTTGTTTTCCACCACTCTTCCCATCAGTCTTTCTACAATCTGTGGAGACCCCTGAGTTTTCTGTTCTTCTTCTTCATATAAATGTATTTACTTCCAGAGACTTAAGCTACGTGCAGTAGTCCTCCAGCACATTCAGACCTTGGTTCATTTATTCTTCATCACAGGATTGTACAACATCAACATGACTTTCCTTTATTGAGGAGATCCCAACTTGTTCATTTCCCACTCATGTAAAACCACAAACTTAAAATAAAAATACAAGTGCATATGCACACATTGTTCCCCTTTAAAAATATCAATACTAAAATATTAATATTCATCTAGGAGTAACAAGAAACAGAAACAAGTGGCCAATTGTACACAGAAACTCAATTCAAAGCATTATCAGACTGCTAATGCTCATCAAGTTCTCATTCTAAAAACTCTTGAAGAGGGTAGGTAAGATACAGCTCTACAGATGTTGTTGGACTGCAATTCACAACATTCCTTACTATTCTTTATGTAGCTTTGCTGGCTCGGACTAAATAAGAATTCAAGTCCAACAACTCTAAAGGGCTACACTTTGTCTACCTCTGTCTTAGAAGAAGAGATAAACAACAGTGACTACCTCCTCTTAGGTGAGTATTAGCAAACCAGACTGGGATTAATATGGATAACTTTATCTGCACTAGAACTTTGGCTGTATTTTAAATGGAACTCCATTCACACTTAGACCACTTGTACCTGTCCCTTGAAAAATCTTTAAGGGTTCTTTTTAATAAAGGGTCAATGTTCTTTAAAAGTTATTTTTGTCTTTAGGTGGGAATAATGTTCATCAGGATCTGAATGAACATGAGAATTAACAACTCATTTCCATTAAATAAAAGAAACACTGATAAATCCCCCCTTGAATGTAAAAGTGTAAGCAAATTTCCTACTGTGTTAACACACAATACCGTTCACAGCACGTTTGACCTAAACTGAAAAACAATTTAATCAGAAAAAGGAATGCTCTAGCAAGAGCAAACATGTGTACTATAGTTTTTGCAAACTATAGAAGTTCTTCACATAAAAACTGGAAGAGGTTGAAAGGAATCTGGGGCAGGATCCAACATAGAATAATTGCAGATCTATCTGTACTGAATTTGACTTAAGAACAAAGCAATTCAAGTAATTTCCACAAGAACTAGCTGAGCAACATCTCATTGCGAAGATGTTAATCACTTCAACAACTTAAGACACTTTAACAAACTTGGGGCCAGTTCAACATCCCAAGGAAGAAAAATGTTGCTAGAATTTGTTGTAATGCTAAACATCTTCCACATGAGATGCTGCTTGGTTCATCCTTTTACATCATAATACGGTTACATAATCATTTTCCTCCCAACATTTGAAATAATCAAAATTTATGCAGTAGCTTATTAAGGAAGAAGCTCTTTTAGAACAAAGGAGGAAAGTTCTCCCCTAAGGGCCACATTCCCTTTCAAGGGAGTATGGCAGAATCATAAGAGTTGGAAAGTGGGCCAGGGGCTATCTGTACTCCAACCTCCTGCCACCACAAGAAAACCTGCTAGAGGTTGTATGTCAACACACACTCTCCTCTTCTCCAGACATACACCTGTCTACTTAGTGACTCTCCCTGGCACATATACATCATATTTTACAGTCACCTACCCACTCCATGCTCTCTTGCATTCGAACATTCAATATACTCTGTCATGTGCTCATGTTATTGCTGTATGCCTTCAAGTTGTTTCCAAGTTATGACAACCCTAAGGCAAACTTACCACAGAGTTTTCTGGGAGCCAAGAGTGTACGATACACCCAAGGTCGTCTAGCAGGATTCCATGGGGGATAGAAGGGTTGGTGGGTGGGAAGGATGGGTACGTTTTAATGTATTTATCTATTCTGTAATGCCGCCTCGATCCACTGGGAGAGGCGGGATAAAATAATAATAATAATAATAATAATAATAATAATAATAACTATTATTATTATTATTATTATTATTATTATTATTATTATTATTATATTTTTCCCATTTTACTTTCTCTCCCCTCTCCTTTCTCTCTTCCTCTTCATAGCTGCTATTCCTTTCCTCCCTATTTCATACTCCTCCAATCACCTCCCAGGAGCAATTATATTTGCTCTCATTCAAGTAAATAGGAACCTTTCTGAGGCTTAATTGCCTTATTGCAGGAAGAGTCACAAGTGAGGAAGCATTTGTCTCCAGTTTCTACCATCCTGAAAATCACCAACAGTCCAGTTGATGGGGCAGGGAGGGGGGCCTTTGCAAAAAATTAACCTTTTTGGGGGGGTTAATTGCTGCAAGGGAAACAGAACAACAAAAGATGGCTTTATGGGCTGGATTTGACTCAAGGATCTGTTCATTAGAAGTTGCTTCTTTGATAGTGGCTATGACTGCAAAGTCCCACCATCCCAGAGTCCAAGCTCTAAGAAAGGTAGCTGAACATATTAGAAAGAAGGAAATCTAGGGGAAGATAATGGACATTTTTAAAACCTTTAAACACACACTCCCTTACCATCTCATTAGATCTATTAATTTTCTATTTGTTTTCTTATTTCCTTCTTCCTGTTCAACACTGCTATATATGTGGAGACTTTTATGTCCTAATATTTTAATACAATAAGTGTCAAGAGCAACAACACAATTGTATTAATCAGTCTTAGCCTATATACACATCCGTGTAGTGTCTGTTACATCTATCTTTTCCCACATGAACTCAAAACCAAACTGGTTGTGGTGTGACAAATTTTAATTGAATTTTATTGGCCTGAACCAAAACTACACAAGAGCAACCTTGGTTTCAGGCAAAATGTAACCAAATTTTAAAATTTAATACACTTGCTCCTTTTGCCACCATAACTATCAAGTTGGGGAAGAGTAACGGGGTTTGGAAAGAAGAAGGTTGCTCTCAGCAGCTTGGGAAATACCATAAATGTTATGAAGCCAAGAATGGAGACAAACAGCTCAGCTGGTGCTTGTGCACTTAGTGGCTTAACTGATTCATGGATTACACTTTAAATCTGAAGAATAAGCACACTAGCAGGAACAAATCTACAGCCTGTAGTTCATACTGCAAGACACACTAATTTCATTATAGTGAGCCAAATTGCTATTTAAGAGAGGTTTTTATGCAGAGTTGGTTTTATGGGTTAAGCAGCTGTGAAAACAAGGGGGAAGGGACTTCAAAGTAGAGCTGCAAATGGGGGAAAATCTGTTCTTTCACCATTACACAGAAGAAAGGTATCATTGCCATTTTAAGCAAACAAAATTTTCACCCAGGCACAAATAAAATATAGGAATTTTAAAAACAATAGTACACTCAGATTTGCCCTACTATAAAACCCAGGAATTGTTAGTAATGCTTTTTTTTTAGCTGTTTACAATCTATATTCGGTTGTTTCTGGTTGATACCAAGAGTGTAGAAATAATCACAGAAACACTGTTTTAGTGACTTAAATCTCATCTTTTCATTGTGATATCACAGTTAGGAAAATGGCTCTTGATGCAGTCTTAACACAAACATGTATTCATGCAACACTCAAAAGCACCCCTGAGCCTCTCTACTGCCAATGCACATGTGAACACTGTGTGAGACAGACTGTTAGAGAACCAGTTTTAAATTGAATATACATTCCAGCCAATGGCTGAATTACAGACATGAGAAATGTTACAAATTTAGACTTCACTTGTGGAAATCCTGCAATATTACCTAAAATCTCAGAGGACAAGAAACTGATAAACTTAACATATACTTGTCCTTAAGGCAAAAAACGAAAATCTGTAACAAGAGTGTTATTTTTACATGTTGCTACTAATTTCAATTTAGATTTTAATTGTGCATTGGCTTATTTGCTGGTAGTTTGTTACTTTGAATTTTCACTTATTTATTGGCTATGGATACCATAAATTCTGCTTAAGCATTATAGACTATTTGAAAATGTAACAAAAACAAAGATTTTACCTTTATAGCTCAGCTGTAACCACATTCACTCATATCCAACACCCTTTGATTTCAACAGGGTTTACTTTTTTTTTGTTTTTTTGTTTTATTAAGGGTTTTATTAAAATACTAAAATCAGTAGAATAACAATTTCAATAATAAGTTACATATTCACTCATATTTAAATAACATATTCCATATCTTCCATTCATGTTAATCCAAAGTATTGACTTCATGTAGCAAACTATGTATCCTATATCTATCACATAATTTCTGTCTTCTTCAGGGTTTACTTTTAAGAATCCATTGTTAGGACTGCAGTGCTATTCTTTAAATAAATGTGGTTACAGACAAATTGCTTAATCTCAATGATTTCCTAACTAGTATTTATATTAGTCATTTCCATGGGCAGTATCTCTTATTCTGGCCACCTTCTTTTGGCATATTAGCAATTTGAAACAGCATGTTAATCCCCAAATTCAAGCAATCTTGAGAAACTGTTAAAAGTTATTGTAACCCAAGGAAACCCTAAAGGCTCCAGATCCCATCTAATCTTGGACGTTAAGCAGGATCAGCTCTATTACAGTACTTGAATGGGAGACCACCAATGACTACCACGTGCTGTAGGGTAGAGGAAGGAACTGGGAAAACCATCTTTGAGTATTTCCCATCTCAGAAAACCCTCTGAAATTCATGGAGTCACCATAAGTCAACAGGAAACTTGAAGATACATAAACATACAGTGTGCACAACAAGAATACTCAATACAAATGGATAATATTTTAGTATTTCTACTCTTTTAAGCTTAAACATTCAGTGTGTAATAAAGACAGGCAAAAGTACTACAGAAATTACAGACACAAACTATTCCGGCTCCGTGTTGTTGTTATATTTATTTCTATCCCACCTTTTCCCCACTTTGAGACACAAAGCAGCTTACAACAAATTAAAAATTCCGAAGATACAAAAATTAAAATAAGATTAAACTATCAAAAAATGAAACCAGATTAAAAATTGAAACCACCATTAAACACACACACACACGCAACAATTAGCAATATCCAGCTTAGGTGAAAAGGGCCTTACACAGTCATTTATCAAATACCTGTCAGAACTGAAAAAGTCTTGTCTGTGAAAAGAAACTAGTAAGGGTGCCAGCCTAATTTCTTTGGGAAAGTAGTTTTGCCTAGCTTCCATCTGTTTGACCTTATCCAGTCCATTACTGATGATAGGCACCAGTTTAGGAACAAAGCAGCTTTCTTCATTTGTGGAGGAAAGAAGCTATAGAGCTTGGTGTCATCCACATACTGATGGCAATGAACCTGGAAATTCCTGACAATCTATCTCAGAGGTTACATGTATATGTTTAAATAGCACGGGGGACAGAATCAACCCTGCAGGATTTCAGAGGCCAACGGACAAGAGGTGAAGCAGTAGTCTCCCAGTACTACTTCCCGAGTTTGTCTCTCCAGGGAAGAAAAAAGCCACAGTGCCCCGAAGTCCCATCACAGGAAGGTGACCCAGAAGAATACCATGGTCAATGGCATTGAAAGCTGCCAAGAGGTCCAGCAGAACCAACAGGAATGTACTTCCCCATCTAGCTCCCATAGTACATTATCCACCAAGGTGGTTGAAGATGCTTTGGTGGGTCATAGAGCTGGAAAAAGGAATATGGGTTCTATTTTTTAAAAAAACAACAACTGGGAGTTCTTTATCCACTACAAAAACAGTTCTTGGCCAGATAAATAGTTTTAAGAAGTACATACGATTAATGATTAAACAATAGCAATTAAACTGTACTCTTAAGTAATTTGTTCCATTAGTCATGGACATGTGCACCTTGCTTATTCTGGCTTTTCAACTCCAGGGAAGGGCCAGGATGCCCACTTGTGTTCCAAGAACACAACAAGCCCATATACTCCACATTATACTAGCTATCTTGGAAGACTGTATAGAGGCCAAGTGAGGTTCTGAACATTATTTACAGATTGCTGTAACAGGTTAAGAAGAAACTGACTAACAGAATACAATCACAGCTAGTACAGCTAGTTCAAAATACAGTCTCTTAGATTGCTAACTGACACTAGTGGTACACCACACTTCATGTCAGTTCTCAAACAGTAAAGATGTGTAAGTACACATTTTCAAAAACTCCCTAGAGCTTAGGAACTCAGTCTGTAAAGAACTGCTTCCTCCCACTTGTACTTGCTCATGCACAAAAAGGTAAATCCAATGTGATGCTAGCAACATCAAGAGTTTCAGCCCCTTTCATCTTCTTTAGCTGTCTCCAAAACTAAAAACCTGCTTTGGACAGTTACCTTTTTGGAACAGGCTTCTAAGGTTTTTTTTGTGTGACATGTATGGGCTACAGGAGGGAGTACTTCCTCTCTCACAGAGGCTGCTTCTGCTGGTATAATGGCAATTTTCAATACTGTGACAAAGTTTTTAAGTTCTCCCACGAGGGTCGACTCTTCAGAAGTTTAGCACATGGCAATCATATGAAGGGACTTTTCAACTCTAATATCCTAAGTGTAAAATGCTCTCCGCAGGCAGCCTCACTTGGAACCTATTCTTCTATCTTTTGGGCACAAGGACAACAGCTTTCCATTTTTCTTGGCCTTTCAAAACAAAGTTGAGTTTTAACTAGTCTTTCAGTGATGCCATTTTATTTCGATACTACTACTTCTGTTCTGGTTTTGTCTTAATGCAAGTTTTTAAATTTTCAGTAATGCTGAAATGGGGTGTTTATATTCTTTTAAAAGTACAGTCAGCCCTCCACATTTGCAGGTTTCACTTTTGTGGATTTGATTATTCACAGATTATTTTCTGTCACCTGGTACCCTGGTGGCGCAGTGGTTAAATGCTAGTACTGCAACCACAAGGTTGTGAGTTCGATCCTGCTGGGCTCCAAGGTTGACTCAGCCTTCCATCCTTCCGCAGGTCGGTAAAATGAGTACCCAGCTTGTTGGGGGCAATTAGCTAACACACATTGTAAACCGCTTAGATAACACTCAGTTGATAAGCGGTTTAGAAATAGATGCTATTGCTATCACTGCTGCCTCCCTATGCCATTTTTAACAGAGTCTGCAAGCCTTGTGAGACTGAGAACGAGGCTTATAAGTCATTATTAAAAACGGTGGGGCAGCAGTGGAGGTAGCAGTAAGCCACACCAGCCAGCCACTTCTGCCTTGTGAAAGAACCCTGATGCCTCAAAGTAATCCATCATGAGTTGAATATGGTCATCATATTTTTTTGTGTGTTAAATATGGTTTGGGATGGCCTAGAATTATTCATGGTTTTTTTCACTTTCACAGGGATTCTGTGCCCCTAACCCTAGTGAATGTGGAGAGATGACTGTACTGGAAGTGTGGAAAAGTACCACTTAAAGAAGCAGAAGCAGTCAACTGATACATTTGATCCTACACGAAACCGAATTAAACTGATCCTGAGGGGAAAAAGCAACCAAAATTTATCAAGGAACTGGAACAGCTCCTCTATGAGGAAGGTTTGCAAACATTTAAATTAGATGTTTAAATTAGAAAAATGGGCAAGTAAGAGGAGACAAAATAGTTATGTACAAAATTACGCAAGCTGTGAGGAAAATAAGAGTGCTGATGGGTGGGTAATTGGTAAGATAAAAAGGAAGTACTTCTTCACATAGAGCATAGTTAAACTGTGGAATTCACTTTCCCACAATGTAATCAGATTGTTGACTTGGGTGACTGTAAAAGATTGAATAAATTCACAGGTAATGGGTCCATCCATGACTACTAGTCAGGTTGGCTATATGTTACATTCAGAGGCAGTATTCCTCTGTATGTTGGCTGTCAATAAGCAGGAGATAGAAGAAGGGGCAGCTGAACACATCTTCTGCTGCTTACTTACCATAGGCACTTAATTAATCATTGTGTGAATAGGAGTTTGGAAGAGACAGACCTTTCATAAGATCCAGTGCACCCCTTCTCACGTTCTCACAAATAAACATGGCAGCACTGTTAGTGTATTTTGTGTCTAGCAAAAACACTATACGAGAGTCAGAAGTCATCATACAGCAGCAGAGGGAGAATAGGGGCAGACCCTACTCCATTCAGCTTATGTTCTTCTTTGAATTGCTTTTATTCCAGCTGCTTGTTATTTGAACAGTTTAACTTTTAAGAATTGGTGGTCGAGTCTGCTTATTTTTCTTTCCTTTTGTTTCCTGTCAGATCTAAGTCTGGGGGCAAGAACTGCCTTATTTGTCATTGATCTCACGTAAGCCATTGGAAACCTCTATTTTAAAGGGGGTGAGAAGGTTTTCTAAATAAATATATAAATAAAAATGACATTACCTGCATTGGATACGTTTCAAATATTCTAAACAAGTAGTTGTTATAAAAATCAGCTCACAAGTAAGTGAATCTTTTCCTGTACATTAATTTTGTCTTCAGTTCTCATTTCTAGAATTAAATCACTGCAGTTAATTGACATATGTCATATGTTTTCTTATGTCACAATTGTTCTGGCTGCTAAGAATCAGTAAACCCAAGGCATATCACATGGTCTACAAACTATGCAATACCTGCTTGCTCCTAGCCAAGAGATTGTGTAAGTGTTCTGACTAATCAATGGACTGTGCAGTAACCAGCTCATGTATGACAAGGGTGGAGATAATGGGGAAAAAGCACTAAATCAATGTAGTGAGGTTCTTCTACAGATCGTGTCCATAGTCTGTGAACTCATTAAAGTGACTTGCTTTAAATGGAGCTGTCTTTTTGTGAGGAATTAACTGAACTGAAGAACTGAAGAGACTTATGTGAAGCCTCGTCTGACATACATAATCTTCAAACTTCATATGATCCCTTCAAAACCACAACCATTAAGAAAGAAAAGTCCAAAAGCTAGAGACAAACCACCTCTCACTCTCCAAAACAGTGCAAATTCTATATCCTCTGAAAAACCATACCATTGTGTTCTCTACTGTGACGAACCTAAATAACTGTAGCAGCAGAAACCAGAAATATAGTAACATTTTCACCCTTTCTGCTAAATTCTTCCTTTCCTAGAAACTGTATTTATAGCAGTTGGAAAATCTTTTCCTTTTCACTGCACTGGAAGAACAGCCTGACTTTGAGAAACCATACTTGAATGCCATGATGGTTCATTACCTCATTTTTAACACTATTTGATTCCATGTCATATTGCCAAAAATGTCAAGACAAAGACGCAAGTTCATGATAATAAAGTCACCTAGACATTACTCTAAGCTTCATACATTTGAAATATTTCAAATTTTATTTTTGCATCTTAGAGCTCTTACACATAGAGAAATAATTCAAACAAAAATTACAACATAGCAAAATGCAAGAATGTTGTCGCTGTTGTGTGCTTTCAAGTCACTCCAACTTACACTTATTCCAACTCATGCTGACCCTAAGACTAACTTATCAGAGGGGCTTCTTGGCAATTCAGAGGAGGTGTACAACTCTTTTCGTCTGAGACTGAAAGAATGTGACTTGCCTACAGCCACCCAGTGGGTTTTCATGGTTGAGCAAGGATCCTGGAGTCCTAGTCTAAAATTCAAAACACTACACCATAATGACTAATTAGAATTTTAAAGAGTTAAAATGGATGATCCAGTTTTAGCTCATCTCTCTTTGCCCATATATATCTGGTTTTCAGAGGCAGAAACATAAAATAGAGCAATACTTATAAATTTTGTTCTTGGAATACTTTCTTTATCCTAGGAAGGCCATGATTAACCCAAGAAGCCTTCAGATGATTAGAATTCCCCACTGCACCCCAATCAGCAAAGCAATGATTACCAAGATCATAACAATCCAGACTCTTTAAATAAAGTCCAAACATGATTCAAAATTCTGGGTTGTTCCAATCCTAGTAGCCACTGTTTCCAAGCTTGGCTATAGAGCTCCCTATTGCATCCAAACCACAAAACTATGATTAACTGAAGACATCCTGGATTACTTACAGTAAAACAAGAAAGGAAGAGCAAAGAGCCACAATGTGCTACATATGTCAGCTTCTTGCCTGTCTTCACTTGTTAAGCCAAGATATGTGTGAATGAAATTCTCCAGCGTGGCCTCCAGCAGGACTATCATTTACTGACTAGTAGTTATTTTATCTTTCAAAGTACTTCAACACTGGACATAATCTCATAAATTCATGTAATATAAAATCTTCCAAAATAATTTTATAGGTGTATGACAGCAACTGTTAGTCTCAACTACAGAAGAGCAACAGAATCAATGGGAACTTTGTAAGCCAAAACTTATGTAACTTTTATTTAATGTAGCTGAAACAACTGGATTGAAGTCCATATGCTTAGCCATCATGAAAATTAATTTACCTCTGAGATATTTGGTAAATAATTAAGTTACTACCAAAGAAACATAACAGAGAATGGAAAGTTCATAATACTTATAAGTCACTGAAATTCATTTTGCTATCCTTCAGTATACCTGCATATTTGCTTCCATGTTATATATATTTTTCAGGTACTCACTTAAGGTACACACAGTATAGGAAATTACATATCTATGTACCCTTTGCTAGAAACGAGAAAAATCTTATGCCCACCCCTGCAACTGCCTCTTTCTAAATTCAGCAAGGGTAAAAAAAAAGGGGGGGCAGAAATTATGATAGTAATGTTAACATAGAAATCAAGTATTTTTGAAACACATGATTTCAAGTGCAATGTCAGCATAACTAAATATACATTTTTTTAAAATATCTAGAATGGCTTCCTGCACAAATGTCAATTAAACTTTGTTTCCAGTCAACACTTAATGGGCATATATAAACCTTCACTATCAACAGGTTTATAACATCAAAATTCAGTCTTGTGCTACAGACTTACACTGTAACAGTATGTTCATCTAATTAAATGTTACATTAACACAATTGTTATATTACTGTTCTGAAAATAAAAGCAGAGTGCCTCTCAATCCTCATGTACTTCCTGGTTTGATAAAGAAACATATAGGAATATAATTTCTAGTATCCAAACATCAGTCTGCAACCCTAAGCATAGCTTCTTGTGAGTAAACTATCATTAAACAAAGCGGCACTGACATCTAAGAAAATAAGCTTAGACTGTATCAATCTCTGTAATACTGGATCCGTATAACCGTACATATCTCATTCAGGCCAATGGTCCTTAAGCATATAAAATTAGGGTACACAATCTACAAATCCACAAAAAAAGACATTTAAGTCACAGATATGTGAACACAGCAAATTCTTTCGGCAAACAAAACAAAACAAATTTAGAAGCAACTGTTTCTCTATTAAATGTTCCCTGATCATGCTTCTGGTGTCTTGGGCCATCACTACTTTATAAAAAGCTCAGAATGATGTTTCTCCCCTCCCCTCAAATGCACTCATTTTGATATGACGACAACTGCTCTCAGCAGAACCATTTCCCCAGGGTGAGAACAGTATTGTAGTGGAAAAATACTGTAAGAAAATAATGTTCACAAATGTTACTCTATAGATTTAAAAGATTTTCTTTATAGAAGAAAAAGATTTATTGCAGTACAGGTAAGAACAGAAAACTTTTATTTACAAACAACACAGAAATTAAGCTACAGAAGTATGTATCATTGCATATACTGAGATATCTAAAAGAACCAAGAAACTAATAATTTCCCCAGCATTTTAATCAATGACTCTTGGAAAACATAAATAGGAAATTGTGGCTATGTCACATTTTTGTATTGTTTTTAAAATGTTGCATAGGTCAGACTGGGCAAATTCTGTACAACCAACACAGATTCTTCACCGCAAACTGTAATGAATGAGGGGATGAATATATTTAGATCAAATAGCACCATCTAGCAGTTCCCCTAACTTCACTTAAAGGGTACTCATTACTCAGAGACATTTCAGTGCAGTTGTTTTAAAAAAACAAAAACAAAACAGTTAATCTGTATAGCATCCTATGTTACCATTTTCCTTTGATATTTTCCATAATATTTTCTAGAAGAAAATATGGAGCACTAACACATTTCAAACATACACACAGACTCTAAGAACAACCAAGAGAGCCAAGATATAGTCAAGGACCCTATTTTAATAGCTCCATACAAGTTTCTTGACAAAAAAAACTTAAGTGCTGAAGTCTGAACTGTCAAAGGCAGTAACACAACTACAAATAATAAACTCAGCAGCATAACTTTGCTCAAGAATTTTAAAATTATACTATGAACTGAGAGGACAACTTTATAAATCCTTTGTTTTCCATGGTAGACTGTACACTAGAATGCTTAAATCTTAAAACAAAGAGAGAGATGCAAAGACCAAATATTTAAGTCTTAAATACTTAAGACAAACGACTTAAACCTTGAGTCTGAGTCTGTTTCTTTATCTTTGGAATCAGGAAGTAACTCTCCTCTTTAAAAAGCTGAAGCAAGGAAAACCTTTAGGTGAAGGTTCAGTGCAAACTGCCTCAGGAGAAACTTCTCAGTCATGGTTGGCACATTCATTCTCATGGTGAGTAAAGTTCCAAGTTATATACAGTGATTAAGACCATACATACCAAACGCTCTTCTGTCCATAGGTTGTTGACCTCAAGCATCTCAACCTAAACCTATGAAGGTGACAAGGGACTGAGGAAGTCTAAACACAGAAAACGAAACTACAAAATAAATGATTCCTCTCTCAGGAGTATTCATTTTACCAGAAACAGACCCTTCCTTCTTCATAGCCAACTTCTCCCTATGCCCTTCTAGCTCAATGAGATGAATGAAAGCACAGCTTTCACTAGTAGCAACTTGGAAAATCCCAAACTTTGGAGGGCCTTTAGACCACAGGCAAACTATATAACAACAATTTCAAAAAGCTACCTTTTATATGTTTGTCTATTTTAAATTTATTAATATCGCTTTGCAGTGTAATAGCTTGGACCAATTCTTTGCTTAACATAATGTTGGTAAGATGATCAAATTTTACAGTACCTTAAAATTTGCATAGTATTTGCTATTTCATATATTGGGTAAACATTTAAACATACCTATTTCTCTGTCCTTGTTTTACTAAAAGTTTCTGATGTCCCCGTAACAGGTGAATCAAGCAGAAAACAGTAATAATATATTCTGGAGTAGTTGGGGTGTGCATCTGTCTTTCACCAACATTATAAGCAGACTACAAAAGCAGCACCCATCGACTCTTGTCTTCAACACAGCCCCTCCCTAAGGACAACTTCAATTCCTTCTCCAAACTCAGACCCACCTTTACCTCTCACTGATACAGAATCTTCTCTTTTCTGGCTCAGAAGCACCCTAAGTTCACCTCTTCCAGAACATCTGCTTCAACAGCCTTTGCAACACAACAACAGCAAGCTACAGACTGCTTAGTTACCCCTAACCTTAAAAGCCATGCCAAGACAGTCACGACTGTGTGGAAGAAAAGTGAGAGGGAACAGGAGAAGAAAGACAGCACTCCTGGGGTGTGTGTGTGTGTGTGTGGCGAGAGATAAAGAGTAAGTTGAGTGTCGTGGAGTTAACAGGCGACGCAAGGAGAGGCTCCTCTGCTCCTCTCTCTCCCCAGCGGAAGCTTCACACCGCCGCCACACAGTCCACACTCTTTTGTTACCAAAGTTACTCCAACACCGTCTTCGTCCCCCTCCCCCCTCCCAACCGACACCGTGACCCCGGGGAGGAGGAAGGAAGAAGGCGAGACCCAGGGGGAGGCTCTCCAGCCCAAACGTGGCTAATCCTACCCTAAGCCTCCTGCGGCCAGAGGCACCACGCAGCCCGTTGGGAGCCACTTTCTCCTCACCAAACTGACTGACTGACTGACGGAGCCACAGCCTTCTTCCTCCTCCTCCTCCTCCTCCGCCGTCCGGGGTAACGCGAGGGGCTCGGGCACGTCCCGTCTCGCCTGGCCCCCCACCGAAAGAGCGCCCGGCACCCCAGCCCCACCCCCCTCGGAAGGGGCTCCGCTCCCCCCGCGGCACCGGAACGGGAGGCGGTCGCGCACTTCACTTTCCGCCACACAGCCGCGCGCCCGCGCGCACAACCCTCCTCCCTACACCCCGACTTCTGGCGTCCCCCCTCTCCCTCCTCCTCCTCCTCCTCCTCCTCTTTCCCGCGCCGGGCTTGTGCTCCGCGAGCTCGCGTAAGGCCCCCCGTCTGCCACAAGCGTTAAAGTTACTTTGTGCGGGGCGTACGCGCGCCCACCTCCCCGCCCAGTCAGGCTGTGCGGTCCGGCGGACTGTACTCACTTCTCCCTGGCCTGGCTGTCGGACGGGACGCTGCTGTTGCTCTTGCCTTTGCCGTACATGCCTGCAGAGAGCTCCGACTGTCACGCACCTGTCAACCCATCACAGCCTCCCCAGGAACAGCCCAGTCACCATGGAGACGCCGCCACACACACACGCCATTGGCCCGCTGCGCGTTCGGACACACCTCCCCCGGCGTGATTGACAGGCGGAGACCAGGACAGGCTGCTCTCTCTCCTCCTCTCCTCTGGCTCCCTCCCCCACCAGCCTCCGGCTCCTCCTCCCCCTCCCGCTCTCCCTTCCCCGGCGCAAGGGGGAATTAGAAACGGTTCTAGAAGGATTTTAAACAACTGGCTGTTCCGTGCACTTGCCGTGCCGCCCTCCGCCGCTGCCAGAGACGGAGACTGCTGAGGAGAGACAGAAACTGCGGACTGGACTCCTCACCCAGCACAACAGAGGACGGCTCAGGCTTTTTCAAACCGCGTCGCGCGGGCTGCTTTGCCCTCCTCACCGTTCAACCTACAACCCGTTGAGCCAGCAAGAGACTCCTTTCGACAGCTGTTCCTCCCCCCACCCAAGTGGCTTAACCCGCAAATGTTACCAGCAGCTCCTAACTGTCGAACTAGTCTTAGCCTCTCAGTTTAGCCGCAACCCATGACCACCCACAACCGCACACAATGGAGGCGCGTGCACACATTCACACAACAAGACACACACACAGCGAAAGAGGTATACAAGGCTCCTGAAGTCCCCACCTCTTAAGGAGCACAAATACGTTGATCGAAAAACACAAGCAAAAGTTATCTCAGAATGCTCTCTCTCTCTTTCTAATTCAATTCCTCTACTCACAAACCTCAACTACCACACAATCAGAGGGCACATACTTTGTCAGCCCACTGAAACAGTCGTGGACGGTCCCCAGGCCCTGGCTTTCGAGAGCCATCACCACAAAACAGTTTCAGGCTTCCTTCCCAATAGGCAGAGTGGCCCTGATCTTACAGAAGGACAAAACCACTGGCCTGAGGCCCCTTCACTACTCACAGTGACATTGGTTGGCAAGATGTCTAGCTATTCCATTTTTTTTTTTTTTTTTTTTGCTTAATGGCTCTTCTCTAGTAAGAACAAAAAAGATGGAAGAAACAAAGAGGGAAATACAGGAGGCCTGCAAACTGAGAATGAGGGAAATTCTCTGTAAACTTCACTGATGGGGGGGGGATTTCAGGGCCACTTTTAGTGTACTCTAGAAGTGTTCTCAAAGGGCTTCCTGAGGAGGATTTAATTGTGCAATTTCCTGCCTCACTTAACTTTACAGAGGGTCCAGACAATGCTGCGTTCCATTTGTAACCTACCCATTACTTTTTCCTTTTAATTAGTAATACTAGCAACTATCAGTCTAGAAGCTCTCAAGTCTCCTTGATGCGTGTGATTTGAGCTATCTGCTTCAGTCTTTCAGATCCTACATAACTTCCTCTAGACTCATAAATCAGCATGTCTTGGATTGTGATCCTCCTAGACCCAGACTATGTTAATATAAAAAGGCCATAAATTCTCCATTTCACATTCTATGCCCACTGCTGAATACCCGACAAAGATCTAAAATGCTTTTGTGATATATTGCTACAAAATTTCAAGTACAATTTCTTGTGGGCCATAACAGCCATTTGTAGAAGTGATGCTGGCAATACACTAGACTGGAGGAACCTTGGTCTTACCCAGTAAGATGCTACTTATCTTCCTAAAATTCTTTATGTTATAGTTCTTAAAAGATGGTGTTTATGTACTCTTGCTTTGTAAATTTAAAATGCTGCTATGGTGCCTAGGGATCCTAATACAAAACAGTAGTCCAAACAAAATTAAAATCAACTCATTATCTAGTTGTGAAATCAAGTTGTGATTTCACAACAGGTTTATGCCTGTGACATATATTTGAAATTGCATATGCCATAGACAAATGTGATATGGGGAGACTCTGATGTCAGACTGTTAGGGGGATCCTCCACCTGATATTCATTTCTGAGATATTTTGAAAACTTGCCAAAACAGCAGAACTGTAATTTTCACAAAGCAAAAAGCAAGGATGGTCATGAGCTGTGTATAGAGAGTAAATGTGCAGAGGCTGTATGTAAAAAGGATTGGAAGACAGGAAATTACAGTCCTGTCAGCCTAAGTTCTGCCTCAGGTAAAGTTGTAGGAAGGTTTGAGTAATAAAACTAGAACAAATGCTGCTGAGGAAGAATCAATGTGATGTCTTCTAATCAGAATTGTCCCTCTAACACTTTATAATTCTTTGTGAAAGTCAACAAATATCTAGGCAGAAGTGATCTGACAGACTTTATATACCTGTGCTTTCAAAAACTGATTGGCAAAGTCAATGGAAAATTTCGAGAAAACACTTAGCAGTGATGAAATAAGAGAATGGTCCTCTCATAGTCTGGTAACTGCTTTAGAAAAACAGGAAGTAGAGGGAAGGAATTAATAAATAGTGTGCACAATGGAGGGAAGTAAGCAATGGGGTCCATTAAGGATATGTATTAGAACTGGTGCTATTTTAACACTCCCAAATGATAGGAAGATGAGGAAACAGTGAACTAGCCACATTGCAGACAATACCAAATTATTCAGGATGACAAAATCCTAAATAGACTGTTAATGAGCTTCAAAATATGCCTTCAGTCTGTCTGAGATGAGACATTCAGATGAGACTTAATGTTAGGAAATACAAACAGTTAGTGTTCAAAGTAATATAATTTGGGACAAAGATTTATAAGTTCATATATACACCAATGAGGACTAAATTTATTATGACTATCTGGGGAAAGGAGGAACTGCTAGGCTTGTGATAGAAATGTTCATTCAGTGGGACTGCAATGTACAAATTCAGTGGGACTGCAATGTACAAATTAGGAATTATTGGTAAAGCACGCATTAACAGGTCATTAGATAAATGTACGCTGCTGCCACAATTAGAATGCTGGGTACAATGTGGGTCACCCAGTCTCTGGAAGGATATTGTAGAGCTGCAAAAGAGTACAGAAGAGAAGAACTAAAATGCTCAGTGGGTTGCACTATCCTCCTACAGGAAAAGGCTAAAGAGGCTGGGGATTTTCGTGATCCAAAAAAAGAAAAAGATGGCTAAGAAAGAACATTGATAGAAGTATAAACAGATACAGTACTGCTTAGATTGTGGCAAAGAATGCTGGCATATATTTGCAACTTCATACTACAGAACATCAAGTCATATAAAGAAAACAAATTTTTGACCTTTTAGTTTAAAAAGAATGCATTGTGAAGATGTGATTTGAGGCCTAAAAACTAAGGAAAAGTCAGTAAATGCTACTAGTGAAATAGTTAGATAATACATCTTGGTTCAAAGGTAACATGCCACTGGTTTGGCAGTTGGGGCAGAATCTAAAATATTTATTTATTTACTTAACAACCATATTGTTAAAAAGTTAAAAACACTAAAATTTAAAAAACACACATTTTAAAAACACAAAACACAATTTCATAAAAAAGATTAAAAATATAGCACACCACTTTACACACACACACACACACACCACTGCTCCATAGCTGAAATTCAGAGGTATGCCTGAAGAAAATGTCTTCACCCATGAGCATAAAGAGAACAGGGAGGTGGCCAACTGGATCTCCTGTGGAAGGGAGTTCCACAGTCTGGGAGCAGCCACAGAGAAGGCTCTCCCCTAAGTCCTCACCAACCACAACTGTGAAGGTAATGGGACTGAGAGAAAGTCCTCCCTTGCAGAGATACAGTCTTTCAGAAAGTCTGTAGGGTTTTAAAGGTCAAAAACAGCACCTTGAATTCTGTCCTGAAATGGGCCAGTAGCCAATGGAGCTGCTTCAGCAGGAGAGTCACAGGATCCCTGTATCCAGTCCCAGTCAACAGCCTGGCTGCAGCATTTTAGACCACTGAAGTTTGCAAACAGTTTCAAAACCAGTCCCAATAGAATGTACTACAGTAGTCCAAACAGAATGTAATCAAGGCATATGTCACCACAACCAGTCTGCCTTCTCAAGGAACAGGCACAGCTGGCACACTAGTTTTAACTGTGCAAATGCACTTCTGGCCACAGCCAAAAGCTGGGCATCCAGGCTCAGATCCAAATCCAGGAGCATATCCAAGCGGCAAACCTGTGATTTCAGGGGGAGTGTAACCCCATCCAGTACAGGCTGAATCCCTATTCCCTGATCTGCCATCTGACTTGCCATCTGACTTACCAGGAGCATATCTGTCCTGTCTGGATTAAGTTTCAATTTGTTTGCCCTCATCCAGTCCATTACTGACAGCAGGCACTGATTCCTGTGTTCTACTACTGAGCTACAAGCCCTCCCCAAAGCAAGAGATTGCTTTTGCCATCATGTCTTGCTTGTGGACTCCCCAATGACATCTGGTGAGCAACTATGGATCATCAAAATAAGCCTTTCATTTGATTAATGAAAGTGACTGGGAGTATATAACTATCTCTGTCCATAATTAATTTGCAGACTATGCTGAAATAAGGAATGACCACTAGTCCAGAAGGCATTTAAAACTATTAGACAAGTTACTGGAGGACAGAACTATCAATGACTATTAACTGAAATACATCAAGTGGATTTTCAATTTTAAGAAAGAACAGAGCTCTGGTTACCAGCTGGAAACAAACATTAAGTGATGGCCATCATTATCATCATCACCAGATTTAACCTGTGAACTTCCCAGAAGATCATCTAAATTCTGACTCTAAACTTGGGTACAGGCAATGATTACGTTCTGCACCAGGCTTCTGTATCTGGGTGAGATGCAAGGAGGGCCAAAGGCAAATGATATGGCTGAAGACACATGGGCAATCAGACTTTAGAAAAGGCTGGGTGTTTGTGTGGAATAAGGTGCTTGAGAATCACTCTGTACTACCTCTGAAGAATTGGGTTTATATCCATGAAAGTACATGCTAAAATAAAAACCAGTCAGTCTTAAAGGTGCTGCAACTTTCTTTTTTGTTTTTATCCTCTCCTTTCCCCTTTCTAGTGCCTTCAGATGTTCTGAACCACTACAGTCCTTTATTATTGGCTATGCCAACTAAGGCTTATGGGAACCGTAGTCTAAAACAATGCTACTCAAAGCGGTAGTCTGTGGACTGCCACCATTCTGTGAGCTATTGGCTCTTAGTCTACAACAAGTTTCCAGGAAGGAAAGAAATACTTGTAAACAAAGGGCACAAATATGGGGCCAGTCACTGGCACAATAGAGAAAAAACCCTGCTGGTCATCACATCAGCTTTAAGAAGCACTGATCTAAAACATCTGGAAGATGCCAGGTTGCCTACCCTGTCATAATCATATTGTTAGACAAATTGTTCAGATTGAAGAAATGACTTGGGCATTATGTTTTGTTTTGTTTTGTTTTTTTGAAGCCCTGGTAGGTTTCTGTGATAAGCCAGCATGGTGTAGTGGTTTGAGCATTGGACTACACCCAGAAGACCAGGCTTTGATACCCTACTCAGCCATTGAAACTAGGTGACCTTGGGAGCATGACACATTCTCAGTTCCAGAAAATCCTGTGATAGGTTCACCTTAAGGTCACCATAAGTCAAAAATGACCTGAAGGTATACAACACACGCAAGTTTCTGTTCACCTGTGTGGTCAACTGACATTGTTCAGGCTGTGGGATCAACTGACTATGCAGGTTAGTACTATTTTGTGAGTTGGTGCCAGAATGAAACCAGCATTGGCAGCAATTGGGTCTCTAAGGGAAGGATATCCCATAATGGGGGTGCCCCAACAGAGAAGGTCCTCTTCCATGGTCTTCCCACAGTGTATTTCTGCCACTGGTGGGACACAGAGGAGTGCTCTTCCAATAGACCTCAAATCTCTGGCACGTGTTAGATGGAGAGACTCTCTTTCATGTATTAACGCCCTGAGCCATTTGGATGTTATCACTTGTACCTTGAATTCTGACAACAAACATACTGGCAGCCAATGCAATTTCTTTAAAAACAGTGTTAGATGGTCTCAGTGTGATCTTCTAGGAAGCAGTCTAATTGTTGCATTTTGTACTAGCTGTAGCTTCTGTGTCATCTTCAAGGGCAGTCTCCTGTAGAATGTATCATAGTAATCTGATTTGGAACTTGGTAGTTCATGGACTACTGTGGCTAGGTTATCTTTGTCCAGGAAAGGCCATAGTTGGTATGCCATTTAAGCTGGCAATAAGAATTCCAAGACATTGACTCTACCTGGGCCTCATATGACCAAGATGAATCTAGGAGTATCTCCTTGCTATGCACCTGCTTCCTCAGGGGGATTTCAACCTCACTGAGGGCAGGTTGTTTAGCCAATTCACCGACCCAAGAATCACAAGTCTGCAGAGCCTCCATCTTATTAGAATTCAACTTCAGCATTTTTTGGCCCTCTTCCAGTCCCTTACAGCATCCAGGCACTGCTCCAACACTTTCACAGCCTCAACCAGCTCTGACAACAAGAAGAAGTAAAGCTGGGTATCTTCAGCATACTGATGATACTCTTCCCCAATTCTCCTTATGACCTCACCTAGGTGATTCATATAGAAACTGAACAGCATGGAAGACAAGACAGAAGCCTGTGGCACTCCTCAACATAATGATGATGCAGTTGAAACAAGAGTCCCCCAAAATCAGTCTCAGGAACTGGCTTTGCAGAGATAGGAGTGGAATACACATAACAGTGCATTTTACTCCCAGTATCCAGTAGGATACTGTGACCAAGCCACAGAGTGATCCAGTAAGATCAACAGTAAGGCAAAGGGCATTGCCCTTTGTCTTTCATCCAGAGTAGGCTGCCAGTCAGGGCAACCAAGGTTGTCTTGGTACTGTACCCTGGCCTAAAAGCAGACTGAAATGGGTCCAGATATTTTCTTGTTTCCTTCAACAAACTGCACAGCCACGACATTCTCAAACACCTTACTCCCAAAGGGGATATTAGCAATAGAACAGTAGTTGCCACATATCTCTGGGTCCAGAGAGGTCTACTTCATGAGAGAGATGTTATCTCACTGGTAAAACCTGTCCTAAGGTCTACAATTTGATATTAAAATATGATTCAATGTGCCTGAGAAGTCACCTGGATGGGCACATAGGCAGCAATGGTCAAAGATCGAAAACCAGGTCAGGCCAGTAAAAGCCCCAGTCATGTAGCCCCAGGACACCTCAAACTATGCAAACCCACAATAAACAAAGGGTCCTTAGCCCCTGAGAAGCTGACTTGAGGGGATTAGCGTGTCTGCCCCAAGTTGAGCAAATATTCCATCAGGTGAGGACCATTTATGTGAAGTCACACCACAAACTAACACAGCCGAAGATCCTGAGACTTTGGCAACACCTTGCAATCCCATTACACAAAGGACATTGCCATGGTAGAGCTTCATTATCGCTCCAACACCCATTGTTCTCCCCAGGAAAGGATCAGTCCTCCAGGTACTTTTTTCCCTACAAATAGTCCTGGCTTTTGAGTGGTTTTTTGGATCATTTCCGGTCACCCCAGCTGACCGTTGCTCCGTCCGTTGAGTGATCCCCTCAGTCCTCTCTGTGCTGAGCCCCACTTCTCTGCTGCCTTCCCGGACCCAGGACTTCAGGAAAAGGTGCAGTATTACCCCAACTGTACCCCTCCAATACTCCCCTGTCCAATTTCTTCTCTTTTGTTTCTTAATAGCTCTTGGGTGCATGTGTGCATGATTGTGTTGGTGTGTGAGACTTGCAGTCAATAAAATCATCTATTGGACATTCTTGTTTGGTTTTTGGCTTGGCCTGACCCCCTAAAAACTGGGTAAAAGACCCCGCTAGGTTACTCTGCCTTTTGCATTGCTATTGCTTGTGCTCTGGCTAGTTTCCATTCCCCATCACGTGGAGCACATTGAGGTATCCCCCAAGGGACCCCAGAAATCAGAGTAACAGAGAGCACTATGGTAAGTCAGTAGGCACCAATGATATAATGAGGAATTTACTATTCCCATCACGATTACAGGTTTATCTGACAGGCTGGAGACTGTAGCCTTGTCAGAAAATGGAATTGGTTGAAAAGTGAAACCCATGTACTATACTGTAGAGAGCATGAAGGATTTACAGAGGCTCACTTAATACTGACCGTCTGCATGCTACTTGCAGCTCGCTTTGCAAGCAGTGCTCACATATGAGTGGTTCCAATTGTGCCTTCATAGGCAGGAAGAACTGATGAAAAAGCAGAACCTCCCATTGAATTAATGGAACTTGTCCTTCATTTGGAAGCATCAAAAGAGTGAGTTGTCAGGTAATGGGGCACCTAAAGATGGGGCTTCTTGTACTTGTGGTTGGGAAGATGGATTCAAGCATCTTGTCCAGCTGTAGTAACTGAAACTGATCCCAAGAAAACTGACTAGGTGGTGTACTGGACACTTCTTCATACACTGTGATAACCATGGAATCAAGTTCTAAGTAAACATGAGCAACTTTATTTTCAATTTGCCTCGGGAATGCAGGCAACCAAAGTTTCCAGTCCTGGCTTCTCTGAGCCTGATTCCAATATGCTCTCCACCAATCAGAATAGCTCTGCTGGTTATCAAAGACAGAATAGCAGAAACAATAGGATTTTATTTTTTCCCCAACCTCACTGCTATATAGTAGGCATAATGAAGAGTTCTTGCTAATTTTTAGTTGTCCTAACTTTGTGACCTATACCACTTGTACTCTAGCCATCATCCATCCTGTTTAATTTCCTGTAGATCTTCTGTAAACCAACATGAATTGCATGCTCCATGGCACTGGATTGCTCATTTAGGAGTGATTGTATTGTACTGTATCAGTGGCCCTTCCCATCCCACCATTCCACAGTAAGACCAAGGTCTTGACCAAATCACCAGTTCTATATAAGCTAGAAAATCCCCCAGAGTATTCAAGAAACCTTTCGATTCCACAATCTTTCAGGGGCAGACCATCTTATTTGGTCTCCCACTCCAGCAGGAGAGGCCTGCTACCACCAAACCAAACTTCATAAGAAATTAATCAGATCACAATAATGAGGTTGTTGAACACCTCCCCATCATCCTCTATCTGTCCAATATCAAAACCCATGGGTCTGTCCAAAGTATGGCATGTCACATGCATTGGGCCAGTGATTTACTGAGACAGCCTCATGGTTGCCATGGTAGCCAGGTCCCAAGCAGACCCCACCAGTACAGCTTCAGCACAGATGTCAAAGTCACCCAGAACCACAACTATGGGGTTCTCTAGCTTCACCTCTGAGACTACCACAACTAGTTCAGGGAAAGAGACCACTGGGCAACAGCATGTCTCTTTTTCTCTCTTTGGTCCAGCATAGGATACAAAACTTAAAACTAGCACTAAGGCAGATAGGTTTCCTCATGAGACTGATAGAATCCCTATGGATGATGACATTTCCCCCCCCCCACAGGCCTTTCAATACCCAAGGAGACAAAGCTGAGACAATTCCACTCCACTGAGCTCATCTATTCAGATCTCTGTAACATATACCAGTTGAGGTTCTTCATTCACAACTAAGTCATGGGTGATAGTTGTTTCATTATGGACTGACAGAGCATTCAGCAGTATCACCACCAGACCACAGATTGGGCTAAGAGAGCAACCTGGATGTTGAAGCATAGGGGAAGGACAAAGATACAGGCCAGATTTCAGACATCTGTCCCACTCTACTCATACATGGCATGTCCTTCTACCAGACGTTACACCAACGAGATATCTCATTCCTCCCCCTTTCCTACAGTTCAGCCAAGCACACAAACAGACAAAACAAAACACAGACATAAAACATTTACAAAGTGCCAGTGCATCAGGTCACACACTAATCACAGAATTCAGCTGTCACCCAAGCAAATCCTAATTATTGCTAACATTCACTGCTTCTTACCGTGGAACTCTGAAGGTGAATGCAACAGAACCTACACACCCCTGTGGGTAATATTGCCTCACCAGACCTTGCCTCTTACTCAAGGCCTAGGTCCACTTTCCAACCTTCCTCCAACTAAGAAGAGGTGGTATATTTGCCTCATCTTTCCCAGTGTCATCTGGCTGCAGGCACCTATTAGTTGCTTCCTCAGTTGATTTTTTTAAGTCAATATAACATGGATAACTGACCAGCCATCTCAGAGGGAGTTATAGCTAGCTCATCACTGAATCAGTTTTTATGACCACCCTGCCCACAATTCCTTTCTGAGCAAGACATTTAGGTTAACTCCTTCTGCACACCAGGAATGCTGTTAGAGTGACTGGAGGGGCAGTACAGAAGTGGTAGACAGTAGTTAAAGTGCCTCGGAGAGTGATTCAGTAGATACAAGGCACATGATACCACCCCTGAACATGAAAGACTAAATGGGAACTTCAGGACAAAGTACTAGTCTTCCTGGAATGTTACCTTTATGTAGTGTGAGCCACAGGACTCCCAATGTGGAGAGTTCAGGATACCACAGAATGCTGAGAGATTTGGGATTGCATACACTATGCCCCTTTCCTGTTATAACTTCAGCATCAGCCAGCTAATTATTATCCTCCACAATCTTTGAAAGTTATCCAATTTGGCCATGGTTTAAAACATATTTTTTAGTCCATGTGATAAGTACTTTGGTAAGCACTTTAAGCACACAAATCCTCTCATTACAGTTTTTGAAGATCCCTCTGAAATAGTTCATCATTTTTCATTTTTTATTCTTTGGAATAATTTTTATTAAACACAAAAGTTTCAAATACAATAAAACACACAGAAAAAACCAAAAGAGACATAAAATAACATATTATAAACTTTAAAAATCCTACCACACCTAATAAGACAAAAAAAGAAAAGAAGAAAGAAACTAATACTAAGGAAAGCTAAATTAAAAAGAAAGAAACAGAAAAAAATATAGTTGACTTCTCATTTTCTGGTATTTACTTAAAGATGTTACCAAAGGGAGGGAAAATAACTTCTGCCATATTATCCTATTTGATTTGTTATATCTAAATATAGTTATAATCACTATAGGTAATCATCTCCAACATTTCTTCATATATTACACCTGCTTACCTGCAAGTTTGTATCAGTTACAGATAATAAGTTCTTTTGCTACTAACACAATGCCTTTGGCTTTGGTTAATCAGATCATACCACAGCAAGTCTACCCTGCAAGCCCTTTACAGACTTAATAAGAACAGGTTGCTTACCTGTAACTGTGGTTCTTCGAGTGGTCATCTGTGCCATCATACACTAGGAGCTTTAGCGCCTGCGCGGTAGCGTTCGGAAACTTCTAGAGCTTGTTTGCTTGGCGGGAACCCCTCCCCCACGCCGGTACTGCGCATGCTCCTCCCGCCGAGCAACGGTCTCTCCTCAGTTCTGTCGTCCGCCGTAGAACCTACAGGGACCTGAGAAAGAGGGGAGGAAGGGTGGGTGTGTATGATGGCACAGATGACCACTCGAAGAACCACAGTTACAGGTAAGCAACCTGTTCTTCTTCTTCGTGGTCTCTGTGCCTTCATACACTAGGAGACTGTGTAGCTTACCGGTCGGACGGCGGGTCAGGTCCTACAGCACGGAAGCCAGCACCTCACGTCCAAACCGGGCATCTCTGCGCGACCGGCAGTCGAGCCTGTAGTGGCGCACGAAGGTCGATGGTTGGGACCAGGTCGCCACACGGCAGAGTTCATGCAGGTCAACTCCTCGTAGGAGGGCCGCAGAAGTAGCCACAGCTCTGGTGGAGTGGGCTCGAAGCAGGACTGGCGGAGGCTTCCTCGCGAGCTCATACGCCAGTTCAATAGTCCGTACCACCCACTTGGAGAAGCGCTGGGTGGACACTTTGAGGCCCTTCCGACGTCGCCCATAGCAAACGAAGAGATGCGGCGTCTGTCGGAAGGAAGCAGTCCTGTCCTTGTAGAAGGCCAAGGCCCGACGCACGTCCAGGGAGTGGAGGGACCGCTCCAACGGTGTCGTCGGGTTCGGGAAGAAGGCAGGCAGGATGATGTCCTGGTTGAGATGGAAACTGGACACCACCTTAGGCAGGAACGAGATGTCAGGTCGCAGGACCACCTTGTCTCTGTGGAAGACCGTGAAGGGCTCATCGGATCGAAGAGCTGTGATCTCACCCGCTCGCCTCGCCGAGGTCACCGCTACCAGGAAGGCAGTCTTCATGGTCAGGAGCCTGTCATCCGAGGTCGCCATCGGCTCGAAGGGCGGCTTCGTCAGCTGCGAGAGCACCAGCGAGAGGGACCACGGCGGTAGCGGCGGCGATACCGGCGGGTAGAGATGATGAAGTCCTTTCAGGAACCGCTTAACGGTATCGTTCCTGAAGAAGGCCGAGGCAGCAGATCGTGGCGGTTGGTATGCCACGATCGCGGAGAGATACACCTTCAGGGATGGAAACGCCAGCCCTTGTTGCCGGAGGTGCAGGAGGAAATGCAGGACGGTAGAGAGCCCCGCGGGCGATACCGGCTCACTCCTCTCGTTAGCGAAGGTCAGGAAGCGTCGCCACTTGTATTGATAGTTGCGACGGGTGGATTCCTTCCTGGCCGCGACGAGGACGGTACCGAGCACGGGATCTTTAGTGCGATATCCTCCAGGCATGGAGGGCCAGGCGTGGCAGGTCCGGATGGAGGACTCGGCCACCGGAGTGGGAGAGCAGGTCCGGTGTCGGTGGCAACCGGAGCAGGTCGTCTCGTGCGGCTTGTAGCAGGGGTGCGAACCAATGTTGCCTCGGCCAGTACGGGGCTACCAGGATCGCGTCGGCTCGGTCGGCGAGGATCTTCGATATCGTCCGGCCGAGCAGCGGGAACGGCGGGAACGCGTAGAGGAGTTCCCCGGTCCACGGAAACTGGAAAGCGTCCCCGATGGAGGCACGATCGTGGCCCGCTCTGGAACAGAATCGGCGACACTTCGCGTTTTCCCTGGTCGCGAAGAGGTCGATCGATGGTTCGCCCCAGCGGTCCCGAATCAGTCTGAACGCCTCTCCGGAGAGAGACCATTCGTGATGGGATGAGGTGTCCCTGCTGAGGGCGTCTGCCGTGGTGTTCTCCTGCCCGGCCAGGTGAACTGCCACGGGATGCGTATGCAGGCGAATGCACCATTCCCACAAGTCGAGTGCAATGTTGAGCAGGGTTGTGGAGTGAGTCCCTCCTTGTCTGTTGATGTAACAGACGGCGGTGGTATTGTCCGTCAGAACCAGGACCGTCCCCCCCGCTACGACGTGGCGGAACGCCCGTAGCGCTTTCAAGACGGCGAGCAGCTCCAGCGCGTTGATATGGAGAGCGGTCTCGTCGTCGGTCCATCTGTCGCGGACTCTGAGATCGCCGCAGTGGGCACCCCATCCATACAGGGAGGCGTCGGTCGTTACCGTCACCTTCGGTGTCGGCTGTTGGAAAGGCATCCCTGACATGAGATTGCGTCGCGACTGCCACCATCGGAGGGATGAGCGGACGTCTCCCGGCAGCTGCAGTCGGAGTGTCTGTTCGTCTCGCAGGGGGTTGAATATGCGGACGAACCAGTGTTGAAGAGGTCTCGCTCTCAGCTTGGCGAGATATGTCACAGCGGTCGTCGCAGCCATGTAGCCCAAGAGCTGCTGGACGCTTCTCGCAGATAACGTCGGGGCCGTACGAGCGTGAGCGGCGGCCCGGATCAGGGTTTGGGCTCGAGACTCTGGTAGGTACGCCCTGGCAGAGGTCGAGTCGAGCGTCGCCCCGATGAAGTCCAAGATCCTCGCCGGCTCGAGGTGGGACTTCTTCGGATTCACCCGTAGACCAAGGCGGGTCAGGAGTGACAACGTCATGTGGACGTCGTGGTAAAGTCTCTGTTTGCAGGACGCCACCAACAGCCAATCGTCGAGGTAAGGGAAGACAGAAGCACCCTTCGTCCGCAGGAAGGATACCACCGGGGCCATGCACTTGGTGAAGACCCTTGGGGCAGTCGAGAGTCCGAACGGCAGCACCTTGTACTGGTAACAGGTGTCGTCGACTGCGAAGCGGAGGTACCGTCTGTGCTGCGGGCGAATGGCGATATGGAAGTATGCGTCTCGGAGATCGATGGAGGCGAACCAGTCCCCTCGATGTAGGAAGGGCAGGATAGACGGTATCGTGACCATCTTGAACCTTTTGGGGCGGATGTAGTAGTTCACCCCTCTGAGGTCTAGGATCGGCCGGAGGGTACCGTCGGCTTTGGACCGTGAAGTACCTGGAGAAGAAGCCGGTGGTCTTGGCCTCTTGCGGGAGCTGCTCGATCGCCCCTTTCTGGAGGAGGGTTTGGATCTCTTCCAGGAGGGCCGGACTCGACGGCGTGGAATAGTAAACGCCTCGAGGAGGAATCTCGAGAAACTCGATGGCGTAGCCAAGACGGACGATGGAAAGCACCCAAGAGTCCGTAGTGACATACTGCCACTCCGCGAGATGTCGAGCCAGAGTCGGTCGGTCTCCGAGCGCTGATGGTAGGCTGAAGAGTGGGTATGGTAGGTCCTGCCAGGCACGTCAAAACCGAGACTTTGTCTCGGAGGAGGACTTCTTGGACGAAGCCGGGCGTCGTCTAATCGTGCGTCTGGCCGATGAGCCGGAGGACGGTCTCGACTGTCCAGACTGGGCCGAACGCTGGAACGACGAGGTGGAAGATCGTCGCCAGGATGGGCGGAAGGTGGAGGCCCTGCGGGCTTGCGTGGCCGGCTGTAGCCCGATCTTCTTGGCGGTCAGCCTCGCCTTAACGAGATTGTCCAAAGCTTCGTCTGTGGACGAATTGAATAGACCCTCACCGTCGAAGGGGAGATCTTCAATCCTCCTTCTGGTGTCCTCCTGGATGTCGGCCGGCCGCAGCCAAGCATGGCGGCGGAGGCTGACGGATCCCCCCATGACCCGGGAGGCAATCTCCACTGCGTGCCTGGAGGAGGCCATCTGCTGCCGAGCGATGGAGATGGCCTCGTTGAAGATCACGGAGGAGGCTTGGCGGATGTCCTCCGGTACCGCCTCCATCGCCGGTTGCAGGCGATTGAGCACCTTTTTCAGATATGCCGCGAGGCAAGCCTGAGTGTTGGACAGCCTGATCTGCAAGGAGGCGGCGGAATAGAACCTTCTTGCATAGGCGTCCAACTTCCTGCCCTCTTTGTCCGGCGGGGTGGTGTGTTGCCTGCCGGCGCCTTTCGTTTGTGCCGACTCGACCACCACAGAGTTCGGTGCAGGGTGATTAAAGAGATAACCGGCGTTATCCCTCTGCACCCTGTAGAGGTGTTCCAACCGCTGCGGTATCGGCTGAGCCGAGGCCGGCCTATCCCAGGCGGCCTTCACCAGTCTGGATACCCGGGGCAGGAGAGGCAGCGGGGCCGTGGCAGGTTGCTTCTCCTCGAAGACGGAGAAGGCTGGATCGTCGTCCTCCGGCTCCGCATCGGCGATCTTAAGGCCGAGGGTAGTGGCCATGCGGAGCAGCATAGCAGAGAAATGGTGGACGTCCTCTGGAGCAGAATCTGGGATCGGATCCCCGAATCCCAGCGGAGGAGACTCCTGGGAGGCCGCCTCAGACACCTCTGACTCCGCACTCGAGTCGTACGACTCCGAGCTCGGTGAGTCCTCTCGCCGCTCGCTTTCCGGCTCCTTCGCAGTCGCCACAGGTGTTGCCTTCCTAGGCTTCTCCGCAGCCGGGACGGTGGTAGTGGCAGCGTCACGCTTGGGCTGGCTGACCACGGACTTCACCTTCTTAGTGGTGACAGGGGCAGTCTGGCAGGCTGAGGTTGTCTTAGCCCGCTCAGTCACCACCGACTCCGTAGGGCGCGTCGCCGTTGCAGTGACCCTAGGAGGTGGCGATATCGCCCGATATCGAGGTGAAGGCTCCCTCGCCCTATGATATCGAGGAGAGGGAGAGCGGCTGAAGGAGCGGCGGTCCGACGGAGATCGACTTCGGTGGCGATGGTACCGAGCCTCGTCCCCTCTAGGCGAGCGCGATTCGCGCTGTCGACGAGGTGACCGGGACCTCCGGAAGGTCTCCCAGCGACTCGGGTCACGATGGTACCGATCCCGGTACGATGGTGAATGTGACCGATAAGAGGCCGGGCGCTCTCTCCATTCAGATTCCCTCGCGTACCTGGCCACGTAGGACGCCGAGGTGTATCTGGAGGCAGACGAGCGAGGTTGTTCCTCTCTTGTCTCCCTAGGAGGCGGCGAGGCCACCGGACGCTCGGAAGAGCGGGACCGGGACCGGAAGGAGTCGAACGCCGCTCCGGAGAAGCAGAGGGCTCTCTCTGCTGCAGGTCGGCCGACCTGCGACGGCTAGGAGGGCGGTGGCGCTCCTCCACCAGGGTTGGAGGGTCTGCCACAGGCGAGTCCGGGCGCTGTTGGGGAACGTCCTCGATCTCATCATCCGAGCGATCGACGGACTCGCCTCGCCCTTTGGAAGGCTGCTGAGTAGGAGGAGGAGTAGGAGGTTGAACGTCCCCAGCCGGGGAGCGCTTCTTCTCCTTCTTCTTCTTCTTCTTCTCCTTCTCCTTGCCCTTGCCTCCGTCCGGAGCAGGGCGCTTTTTAGCAGGCGTCTCCGTCAGGGGAGCCTCAGCCTTCCTCGCCGTCGAGGATCCTTTCGCTGACTTGGCAGCCGCCGACAGCTTCGGGATCCTCGGTAACGCCGAGATCGGCGTCTTCGCCGGTACCGAGCCCGATACCGACGAGGTGGACGGACGGCAGCCGCCGATACTGTCGATGGCGTGGTCGTCTTCTTGTCGGCCATCTTGGAAGTGGAGATCTCGTCTATCGCCCGCAGAGACTGTTCCCAACAATAAGACTTAAGTCTCGCGGACCGGTTGCGGAGAGTTTGGGGAGTAAAATCCCGGCAAATTGGGCAAGTCCGAATGTTGTGGGACTCACCCAAACAGAAAAGACACTCCTTGTGGCCGTCGTTGAGGGCAACTTTGCGCCCGCAGGACACGCACTTCTTGAAGAGCGCGGACATAAGACGAAGAACGCCAAACTGCGAAATCCGAAAAGACCAAAAACCGAAGGGGGAGTCCGAAAGAGAGGTCAGAGACAGTCCAAAATCCGTAAAACCGTGAAAACAGCAAGCCAAGCACAAAAGTGAGAGGAACAAACCAAAGAACCTTCCGTACGCGACGGCGGACGAGAAAGAACTGAGGAGAGACCGTTGCTCGGCAGGAGGAGCATGCGCAGTACCGGCGTGGGGGAGGGGTTCCCGCCAAGCGAACAAGCTCTAGAAGTTTCCGAACGCTACCGCGCAGGCGCTAAAGCTCCTAGTGTATGAAGGCACAGAGACCACGAAGAAGAACCTTTGCTCAATGTTTCTGATAATCTTCTAATGAATCTTATCAGAGTCATCAATTTATCAATCTCAGCCATATCCAGGATCTTCAATAGCCACTTCACAAGATAGTGTAGCCAAATCCTTCCATCTGTGAGCATACCATAGTCTTGCTGCTGTTAATTGTTCAGATTTTTTTTTTATTGAGATACATATAATGGAGAGCCACCATTTTGTCTATGATTGCTTTGTGAGTCCATGACTACATATGAACTTTACTCTGGCTAAGAGGTTCAAAAACTTCCAACATATCATTTAGCAGCATACACTACTTAAGTTTGTATTAAGCAGTTAATAAGGAATAAAAGCATGAACAGGCAAACAATTCCCTTTATTGACAATTTGTCAGGGAGTGGAGATATGGGAGACAGTGTTAAAGAAAAGGTGACTTATATAGCCTGCTATTGGATATGATGAAGTCCAGTGATGCTATGGGATCAAGAGGGGAGATCAAGTTGGAACTATGGAAATCATGGTTTGGAGCAGGTAGCTAATCTAATCTTCCCTCCCACTGTATCCATTCTAGGTGGGTAGCAGGTTTTTCTTTTTCTTGAATGACACAATAAAAATTCCTGTTGAAATTATATAATACAAGTGCAAAATAAATTTCCCTGTTCATTCCCTCTGATATCAAGTTGTGTGACACAGCTGTCCTTTATGCAATATACATAAATTGCTATTACTAAATGGAGGCATTTCCACATCTCACCTTATTCCCATTAGCTGTCTCACTAGCAGCCTCCTTACTGATTTTATTCCACCAGCTGCTTTGAGGTCTTAGCAGTGTTCCCCCCCCCAAGGGAAAAGATGTAGAATGGTACAAAAGATTCAGAAGAGAACTCAGAAAGGCCTGCTAAGGTTCACATACCATTCCACTTCAGTGAGCCTGAACTAGTTTATGGTTCTACAATTGCAATTAAACTTTCTAGGTTTCCGTGTTCTTCAAGCTGGAAAAATCAGTCAAATCTATATGTGATATATCAAATAAAGAACAAGCAATATCTTATTCACAGTAATAAATGCTTGGGCAATATATTAGGAGTTTTATTTCCTTCTTACATTACATGTTGAAGGAGAAATTCAAAACATATAAAAATTACTTTTCCCACAGTATTTAATTATTTTGCAAAACTTGTTACTTCTAGATGAAGCTTTATTTTGGTACAATTGATCTGTTCTAAGAAAGGAATTTCACATGGGATCCAGACATCATAATCTTTCATTTATAACCCACTACCATTTCTTCATCTTGTTCTTTTCTTACCCTTCTTCCCTCACACATAGTCCATTAAGGAGGAGGGAAAGGCAAAATAGCTGCACAATACCTTTTGATCGGTAGCCTTTGGAGCTGTTTGTTTGGAAGCACCCTTTATAACTCCTGAAACAAAATATCGAGTCAGACCCTAGTATCTGTGTAGCATAACCCCAAGTTGTTTAATCAAAACCAGTGGTATAGTCATGTAATTTTAGCCCTGTAGTGCATAGAGAGGCCAAGCATTATTCTCATGTGCTGTTGGATACATTTTGTGCTGTAGGAAAAGAAGTGATGAAGTAAGAACCAAGTTTTTGTGCAATTGGCAATATGTTTTTAATCAGGAACAAGGTTGTTCTCTAAAACAGTTAGATGAGAAAAAGATGACGAAATAGAAATTTTTTATCAGTGTTGTTACTTTTCACTCTATAACTTTATATCTCAGAGCATATTATTAGGAGCAACCACATCTGTGGCCAGGGAAGGTATGTACACCTAGCTCCTTTGGATCCAGCTATGCTGCTATCCACAAGAAGAAATGTGTCCAGCACTGCTTCTGCACCATAGCTATAGGGATTAATGACACCCAGAAGTACTGGTTTTCATCAGATTTTGTAATGATTTGCCCTATTACATACATTTTGTCAATTCTGGTTTGGTTCACAATGCCATCATACCTCAGGTACAGCGCCAATGTCTCTTCAGTCAATGTCTCAATGAGACTGTCTCTTATTATCCCTAGTATACCATATAGAATCCAGAGTTATAATAAGAGTTAGAATGGGTTTGCAGCTCTTCAGTTACAGAGGGAATCTCTGTTCCCAACTATTCTGAAGGAAGGCAATGTTTTACTTTCCTTCTCCTGGAGGTTTCCTATCCTTCCTGCTTCCTAATTTTTTTATTCATTCTATTATTCTGTTATTCATTCTATTATTCATTTTTATTCATTCTCTACTATCCTTTTGTCACAGTTTTCCTCCCTGCCACCAGTTTTTTGCAGTTTAAACAATCAAGACATATGCACAGCACTGGGGATTTTGTGCTAGTGCTAGGGTCTGAGTGAAGGATACTTTTTCCCCTTGACATGGCAACATACATTATTCTATATAGCTGCACACAAGACAGTGATTCTATAGCTTTGAACCCACAAGCAAGAGAAATGAGGGCTTTCCTGACTGTAGCACATGTAGGGGTGACCATCAGAATCATCCTTCTGTACATGCTACTGACACTAATGATTCTGATGAATTTCCTCCATATTCTACAGCCCTGCTCCAACTTTGAGCAGTGTGGTAAGGCTACAATCTAGCTGCATCTTCCTCCATCCATAGCCACAGAAAATAACATATGGTGTTTGGCAAACTGGGGAGAAGTGTTTTCTTTGTTCCAGCTTAAAAGAAAAAGAAAAAAGCTTTGCATAAATGCTAGAGATATGCAGAAGGGCTTTATACTTTAGTTATGGAGTGCACAACTAAAATGTCTTCTCTCTTTGCCCCCAAATATTATTCCACACTCTATAGCTGCTTTTGTATTACTTTTGGGAACAGTCCCATTGATCAAAAAGTAAATCCTATTGCATCAAATTGGCCTCATGTAGGATTACCATACATCCTCCTTTTCTAGGACATGCCCTCTTTTTCAGAGCTAAAATTTATGTCCAGGTGGATTTTTTTTTAAATGTCCAGGTATTCTTACAGGGTCAGTATTGAAGAAAGTGGGTGATCGGGCAGTAGAACTCTGAGAAGGAAGAAGAAAGATATGCCAGGTTAAAGCAGCCAACCTCAGCCCTATGGGGGTCACCGAGCAACTCAGCAGGTTCCACCTGAGTCCAGGTTGCCATCCCTCTCTATCTTGAGAGGAAGTCCCATCAGAAAGGAAGATACTGTAGAGGAGAAAGGTGCCCCACTGCCATTGCTGGGATGGTGCCCAACTACATGGAGGGTCTGTTTTGTCTGTTGCACTGACTCAACTGAAGATGGGTGGCTCCTCTTACAATTGCATGGAGCTTACAACTGCACAGGTTTGAACTAGTGAATGTGTCTTCTTCTTTTTTTTTCTTTTTTCCTTCTCAAAATATGGTAACCATACTGATGTCTAGTGCAGAACCGATTCCATTAGGCCAATGTTTATTTGGAAAAAAGATTCCTTTCAAATCAGTGGCAATTATTCCCTTAGGATGCAATCCAGTACACACATGCTTGGGGGAAGCACAAATAAATGTAGTGGGATTTATTTCCATTAACTCTGTATCCTATAAGATACATTTATGGGCAGCACAACTTACCACTTTTACCTCTTGTTATCCAAATCAGCATAGTGCCATAAATATAAATGTTCAGCTTTGGAAGAGGAAAATCCAGCCTGAATAGCAGGCAAATTATGGCTTTGTCAATTCAGCTGGGGTTGGGGGAGAAAAAAAATTAGGTGTAAACACCCACCTGCACCATGGAGACCCTTTTCCCCAAGGAAAAGCATTGATTATTATAATCTAATTCCTCATGAGTAACTCAAGATATATAGTGAAGATATATTGTTGCCTGAGATAAGTCAATGATGTCTCACCCCATTTCATGCAGAGAAACCAACCAGACTTCAGCAGTGGCAATAGGATACAGGATGCAGAGTTGGCTGCCTGGCACACACAGCTCTGTCCTGCAGCATGTTGCTGACAGGCTGTGCTCTGCCGCATCTGCCACTCGGGGCAGCCATGCACTTTCACTAATGGTAAAACCAGCCACGCAATCAGTTAAGAAAATAGAACAAGTTGCATCAAAAGAAATATACATGCATACCACTGTTTATAAACCCTCTGATAAATTCCTTTTTATAATTATTTAAATGCCCATGGAACCTGCTCCTTTCCTCCTCATCCTCACTCTAGCTGGAAGGTATTTTTTAGCAGTATCAACATTGAGAGGACAGTAAAGGAGTACTGGAGAAACACAGATTTTCAGTGTCAGATTGCTGCAGTGTTTCTGCAGTGTAAACAGTGTAATAAAGCCTGAGCTGTGAAAAAATGGGATTCCACTCTAGATTCTTCTACTGCAGCTGTGTGCACCTCCCTGCAACAGGAAAGTTAAACAGCAGCTGCCTCCAGCATCCCTTACTAAGCATGCATGAACAGCAAAACAGAGTGAGAAGCAGATACACTTCCTTCCCCAACTACCCCTAGCATGTTTAAGAAAACATTTGTTACTGCAATATCTGTGCCGCACTTAAGGTGACATAGATATCATTTTGATATCAATGATTTGGCTTTCTTCTACCATCCCTCTCCACGTGTTTGTGAGGCCCCCGGACAAGCACAGAACTAGGCTCGGCCACTAAACGCTGCAATATCCCAACACAATACAGGCAGGCCAGAAATAGCCAGATCACCGCTTTAGGAGACCTCCCTGCAAACACTCTATTATGTATGCATGCTACTTACAAAGAGATCCCTGCTCGGAGCAGGCAACTTGACAAGCTGGATACTCAAATGTCAAGCACTGCGCATCTGCATACTGGCTACTCTATTGTCAATTCAGACATAACTTAATCATGTTAAATTTTGACCTTTCCAAAGCTTTGTCTCGCGCCTGAAACTTATTGTTTTCCCCAAGTACGGAATAGCCTGCGGTTACATTTCTCCCTATAAAAACCCCTGATTCCGAGACCTTCCTCGGATCGCTACGGACTTCCATCCCGCCTTGCTGCCACTTTGTTTGGCGAGCCTTCCCCTCAGTCCCATGTACTGAGACTTCATATCTCCAAACTCAATCTGCAGACTACCTGGGCTTCAGGACAGGTGTAGTATCACCCAAATCAACGATCCCTCTCAAAAATCCCTCTATACCTCTCCAACCTTATTTTCTATAGTTATCTGTGTGAGTGTGTTGCATACACTGTTTGTCCGTATTTTAATAAAGATCACAATTATTATTTCAATCCTGTTTGCTCTTTGACTTGGCCTGACCCCGTGGACATTGGGTAAAAGATTCTGCTGTGTTGCCCTGCCTCTCGCATTGCTAGCTTGTGCTCTTTGACTAATTTCAACTTGTTTAATTGTGAGCACATTTAGGTGTCCCTCACGGGACCCCCAGTAAACAGGGTAACACATTGATCTATAAGTCTGTCCACTAAAATTGAAACGATAAGAATAGTGGAGGCTGGAGTAGAGGAAAAAATCATCCCTAGATGCCTTTTGGGAGAACTTTTCAAGTGGTCTCTAGAATGTTTCTTCTTACTTATGAAGGCTTACTCGAGTTGGTTGCTTCATTTCACACATGCAAATTGTTAGTTTTGGGTAAAGACTTTAGTGATAATAGTTGAACTGTTCTTCCTTTTTGTGTTGCAAAAAAGCTATTCTTTCCTTGTTATTTCTGTCTCTAGTACCAAATTTTCTGTTCCTAACTGAATAATTGATAAGGAATGCACTTCAGTTCAAAACTTTACTATTTAATTATATATTATCTTTAGGAAAGAGTAAGTGGTAAAGGGGCTATAATGTCAGTTAAATTCAGGCTCAGAAATATTCTGATTTCACATTTGATAGCATTAAAGCAAGATTTGAACATCTAATCTGTTAATGGTATCTGTACATTGAATTTATTAAAGGCAAATGTCAATTGTACAAATTTATCCTGTATGTTTAATACAGCAATACTAACATGAAACTTGGCCAAATCTAATATAGCAGTTCTTATATTCTTGAGTTGTTAAATCAGGAATGGGAATTGTGTGTTCCTCCAGAAATTGTTGGACTCTCCCAGCAGTCCCAGTCAGCATAAGCAATAGTGAGGAACACTCAGAGTTGCAGTTGGTGAGCTGCACAATTCCCACCCCTGAATTAGAGATGAATGATAAATGTCTCTTTATTTGCTGCAGTTGTTGTTCCTACACCCCACTTTTACCACAACTGTAGTTAATACTAGTAACTATGCTGGAGGTTAAGGGTCTAAGTCTTAGACTAAGAACTTTTAAAATACTTATGAAATTCAACCCCTTAAAATAATGATTAAAAAAGCTGCATCAGAAGTCTATATGAAATTTAGGGGTTTCCTTAGTTTTTATTTCCATCTAGCTGAGAACTTAACATTCATTTATCTGGTTACAATTAGCAATGGTGAAACAAACAGCCATCACTGTGTCTAATTCCCATGGCAGTGGGTTTCTTGGTTCATTTTTGCACTGTATGCAGACTTTTATTTTGTTGCTTGCTTCTTACTTTAAACTGAAGTCATACAAATTGTATCACACAAGCAGATCCTGAACACTGCCACTGTAATCAAAGAGGCACCACATAAATACAAGCATTTGCTCAACCAATATTAACAGGGTAGAACAGTCAGTCAGTACCATGCATTATTGCAGTTCTAGAAAATCTGTGGCCCTCCAGAGGTTGATGAACATAATTAACTAGCCTGGCTGGGGTTGGTGGAGTTAGTAATTCAGTTAGTATCTGCAGGACCACAGATATTTATTTGTTTAGTAGAAGAAGCTTTTTACTAGAAGTAACAGTGATGATACTGTACCACAATATTTGTATGAAGGACAAGAGGCTACAAGAGCATCAGGACAGAATATGGAGAAATGCAATGATTTCTAATTGGCAAGGGGGTCAGGTATGGTTACATTTTATCACCGTATCTGTTTAATCTGTATCCTGATCATATTTAAAGTGGTGTTAGGCCATTTCTGCACTACATTGTTATAGTGCTATTACTCCACTTTCAACATCCTGTGGAATTCTGCGGTTTGTAGTTTACTGAGACCAAAGAGCTCTCTGACTGAGAATTCTAAATGTCCCTCCCTAAACTGCAAACCCCAGGATTCCATAGGACGTTGAAAGTGAAATAAGAACACTCTAACAGTGTAGTGTGGAAATGGCCCTAGATTCAGGCCCTTTTCGCAGCGCCGGCGCTCGCGTGACGGAGGAGGGCGGCTCACTCAAGCCTTCTCCAGGAGGCTGCCGCTTCCCCCCTCCTTCCTTCCGCAGGCGAAGGAACGAGCGGGGAAGCGGCAGCCTCCCTGAGGCGGTGGCGGCTCGCGCGTCCGTCCATTCCCCCCGCGCGCGTGAGAAAGGAACCTGTCCCCTCCATCCCCCCCGCACGTGCGAGAAAGGAGCCTGTCCCCTCCATCCCCCCCGCGCGCGCGAGAAAGGAGCCTGTCCCCTCCATCCCCCCCGCGCGCGCGAGAAAGGCGCTTGTCACGTCCATCCCCCCGCGCGAGCGCACGAAGCAGGACGTGTCGCATCTGTCGCGCTAGCGCCCCGCCCCGTCCCTTCCTTCCGCAGGGGCGGAGGGAAGGAAGCGTGACCCGGCCGGCTCCCGACGCTCTGCACGAGAGGTAAGTGCGCGCGGGCGCCGGGAGCGTTGCGTGAGCGCGGGTGATTTTCGCTTCGAAGTGAAAATCAAAAAACCCGCGCTCGCGTCGCTTCAGCCCCGTGAGCCCGGCGGAAGTGGGAGTGCGTCGTGCGGAGCGACGCTCCCACTCCCGCGAGGCTCACGGGGCTGTCGCGCGAGAAAAGGCCCGTGCCAAAAGGGCCTCAGAGGAAGGAGGTGTGATAATGAAAGGAAGGAGCATCAACAATTTAAGATATGCAGATGACATCATACTACCAGCAGAAAACAGCAAAGATTTGGAACTATTACTAAAGAAAAACAAGGAAGAAAATGTAAAGGAAGGTTTACAGCTGAATATTAAGAAAACAAAAATAATGACCACAAATAATTGACATACCTTTAAAGCAGATAATGAAGACATTCAAATAGTTCAAGATTTTCCACACCTTGGCTCAGTCATTAATTAAAACAGAGACTACAATCAAGAAGTCAGAAGACTAAGACTTGGAAGGGAAGCTATGAAGGAACTAAACAAGATCCTGAAGCGTAAAGATATACCATTGAACACTAAAGTTAGAATTGTCCATGCCACCATTTTTCCAGTTTCTACTTATGATTATGAAAGCTGGGCAGTGAAGAAAGCTGATAGGAAAAAATATTGAAATAATTTGAAATATGGTGCTGGAGAAGAGTTCTATAGATATTGTGGACTACTAAAAAGACAAATAAATAGATCCTAGAGCAAATCAAGCCTGAACTCTCCCTAGAAGCCAAGATGACTAAAGTGAGCCTGTCATACTTTAGTCATATCATAGGAAGGCATGACTCACTAGAAAAGACAATAAAGCTTGGTAAGGTAGAAGGAAGAAGGAAAAGAGAATGAGTGCATTACAGATGGATAGATTCAATCAAGGAAGCCACAGGCCTGAATCTGAACAGCGCTACTGATGATAGGATGACTTGGAGATCTCTCATTCATGGGGTCACTATAAGTCAAAGTCAACAGTAGTTAACAAGAAAAACAATAGTAATTGCTTGTAAAATGTATTGGGAGTGTTGCACTCTCAACAATTAGGATTAGATTCTAAGCCTATTCACATTTACCTGGAAGTAAGTCTATTTGAAATTATCGGGGTTTACATTTGAGTAGAAGTGTGGAATTACTCTGACAATTACTTGGCTACCTTCTATTTGCAATAGAATAAAAGACTTTGCTGCATTACAGAGCAGAGAAAGAAGGGGAAAAAGAAGCCCTGAAGAATTAAACAAATATGAATAAGCCTGATACAGGATGACTTTTGATAACCTCAGCAGACTCGTATAATAGAAGAGGCATGTTGCTACTTTTGTCTTTGGGACAGGTCCAAGTGTGGCTGGATTCCCAAATGAGTCTGCTTATGATTGGATACAAGAGTGGGGTTGCCCAGGTGTATCAGAATGTAGCATTTGGCCTGTACCCAGTAATATATTACTATGAGGATAACTAATCTCTTCACTGTGCCTGCAGTTTTTAAAATCTATTAATCTGTGTTTACATAAAAGATTCTGAAACAAGCAGCAGTTTTTGAAGTGGAAAAATAAATGGCCAAAGCAACCACACAGTAATAGATTTGGAAAATGTTGATTCAGTTCTGTAAACCAAATGTTGGGTGATGTTCTTTTTCTGATCCCCAGGTAGCATTTTGCCATTAAATGTCCATTCTCAGTATAGGAGGTGAATACAATGGTCCTAGCTATTCTGAAATACACTAAGCACATGTCAGTGAATTAAACAGTATTCCTGGAGGCATGCCAGATTAGTCTTGCAGAACCAACATGTCAAAACATGAACTGACCATGTGTAACTTTGTTGTTGTTTTTGTCTAGCTTCTTGTGTGATAAAAGTTTTAATGAGCTGTAAGCAAAACTGGGCAGTTCTTTCAGTCTGTCTTGTGGATTCAAAAACTGCTTCCATTGCCCTGCTATGTGCCATAGTGATTGCTACCTCCGGGTGAAGCTGTTGTTAAAGTAACCTAATGTGTTCACAGTCCAGTGAATTCCCAACAGGAAATGAGAAAGCAAAACACCACCAATAGAAACATGAGTTAATAGAACAACACTAACAACCACTCCCACGGCATCCCTGGAGACTCTGCTCCCATCAACTAACCATATTACTTATATCAGTGATATGTACAATCCATCAACAGTGCTGGCCATTCTGCCATAACAGCAGAATTTAGCTGTGATTTTATTCTTACTCAGCATACATAACTCCAAGACAGAATGGTATTGTTAATTCTCCAAGCAGAGTTTTGAGGGACATACAGACATAGCAACAGAAAGGATTGTTTTCATTAGCCAAAATAATAATGGGCCACAGCTCTTAAAAACAACTCTATAATTTAACTTGACTTTTGTCATTTACGTTATAGAGCCAGCACAAGAATTATTCTGCCATTCTCATTAAAATATTATCTCCTATATCAGAAAGGATGCTGCGGTGGACAAACAGGACAGTCACTGTGAAAGAGAATGAATAGACATAAGTCTGACAATAGAAATGGCAGCACACAAAAACCAGTAGCAGAACATCTGTGTCTCCCCAGACAAACAATCACAGACCTTCAGGTAGCTGTTCTGGGGGGAAAAACCTCAAAGTAAATTTGCAAAGGGAAATAGCAGAATTGGGATTATATCAATAAATTAGAGTCCATTATCATAGATATGAAGATGGATAGTGGGCTCTTGGCACACTGTGTTTATTAGTAAATGAGATATCATTGCAGTTGCATAAGCAACAAAAGAAATTACTTTCTCTTATTTTAAGGGAAACTAACTTTCAGGAAAGGAGAATGTACTGCATTGACACCTCAGAACTCATAAGCCAGCTGCTTGACAGACCTGCATCATCTTACACAGCCCTTGGAAGGTTTATTGCCAGTGTCAGAATTGCATCAGTTTCCTGTTGCAATCTGATCCTACCCCTATAGCCATATAACATTATTTAAATAGTGGCGGTCTGAAGACTAGATTCCTTCCCCATACGTTTCCTTTTTGTACTGGATTAAAATGTGTATCAAACCTTTATTTATTTATTGTCCTCATGACAAGGTTTGGCACTAAAATAATAAAACTAATCCAGGTTTGCCTTGTCACTTGTCTTTCTAAGCAAAACTTTTACATATATGTGGTATACTCCAAGTTATACACCTGTGTGTAAAAGGAAAAGCATACAAAAAGACATGTTCTATTCACTAGTCACCTTTCATTCTTACAGGTTCCACTTTTAAACAAGTCAAGCAAAAAATTAAAGCTAATGTGCAATCAAATTATCACACCATAGATTTGCTTTATAAATGAAGACATCACATTGCCTTTTGTATTCCAACTTCTGCTAATGTTTATTGTCAGCTTTGGGACCAAAGCACACATGCAGAGAAGTTCTGTGGTTCTTTCTTCTGTCTTCTGCTTTTTTTAGAAAGAAAAGCAGTAACAGGAGGATTAGTGGTGGAGGAGGAACTGCTTAATCCGTTTCTTTCGTGTAATTTGTCTGCTAACAATTGCCCTCCATTGAACATCTACCAGTAGAAAAATGACAGAAGGAGCTCGTATATTTAATATTCATGTAAAATAAACATAATAAAATCCTCCCATGCATTGCTTTTCACTCCAAGCCAGTTTTGAGAGAAAAGCAGCTTGTGACAAGATCTACTTTATTATTTGTTTTGTTTAGTTAACACTAAGGGCTGCCAAAACAGTTCACAGAGATCAATAATAGTCAGTCATTATCCTTAGGTTCACAGACTAAAGACGTGACACAGAAGGAAAGGGGACATGAAGGGATGAGGAAAAATGCTAAGTTACGTACTAGTTCTTAGTTAGATTGTATTGATCAGACAAATGGCAGAAAGTCATTAATTAGTACCTTTCCCTCACTCTGCCACCAATCCCTGGTTAACTTGGGAAGAAAAGTGTCAGAACTGCCCTTTATGTAAAGTTCAGTCATCCATTGATAAGATTTAGAAACCAACCATAAGACTGCATGAGAATCACAGCTGGCAATATCTCATAAATCTGAGCATAATGGTCTCAATCACAATGCAAATACAGAGCTACCACTGGCAGTGTTACACCACTGCTACAATCTAACCAGTAACAACAAAGTGAGAGTAACTGGAATTCCTATAGCTATAGTTACTAATGCTTTGGACCAGCAGAAATGCAGTAGCACACTTTGCTGTAGTGCCAGGAACCAGTGGCACATTTTGCTTATTTGACATCCAGAGCAGATAATTTTTTAACAACTTGAGGAGGGGGAACAACCCACCTGTTGTATTAAAAGCAATGAGCATTACTTCCAAGGAAGAACAGCATTTAGAAGTTTCTCTGAAGTACTAAAATATACACATTTAGGGAAAATGCTCCCATGAAATAAATTCAGAATCATTGTCACTACTCAAAGGCCCCAAAAGGTTCTCATGTGCTGCCAGAAGAAAAAGAGGAGGCCTCTCATGGTATTCTGCTGCTATTTAGTGCGTTTGGAGGAGAAGGAGCTGCTGGGAGGAGGCAATGTGGGTGAGTCAAAGAATGCCGAGCCTTTAATTGGCCTATAAATCAGCCCAGAAGGAGGCCTATGGCCATTTCCACACGAGACTGTTATAGCGCTATGAATCCACTTTCAACATCCTATGGAATCCTGGGGTTTGCAGTTTCGGGAGGGGCTGGCCCGGATATTGAAAGTGGAATCATAGCGCTATAACAGTCCTGTGCGGAAATGGCCTATGTCTTCTGTGCAGGTGTAAAAACTGTGCAGGTCTTCTGGGTAGGTGTAGAATCTGGTTGACTGCTCAGAACACTGGAAAAAATCTACCTTTCAGGTTCAAACCAGAGTTTGGGAAGTTACTTTTTCATGTACAGCTCCCAGAATTCCCCCCACCCAGCAAGGCCAGCAGTTACAGTTCCCACAAAATTAACATTCCCAAACTCTGCTTCAAACTGACACCCATGCCCTGTCAAACTGGCAGCAACAAAAAGTCTGAGTGTGAAGGAAAGGGAATTGTAATGCTGCTGACTGACCTCTAAGGTTCCTGAACCCATGTGAAGATTAAGGTGGTATTTGCCCAAACAGCAGCAGCAGCAGCAACTCAAGTAGGAGCGTTGGATGTGCTGAGCCTTGGCTCAAGGCCACATCTCCCTCCCAATCTTGTCTGACTCTACAGATAATGTACACCCTTACTGCCTGCACCTGGAGCAGGCCATGGCCAATGCTGCCAGGAATATCAGAGATATGGGTTTTTCCCCTCTTTCATGGAAGGATGCTTGGACCCTTTTCTGCTCTCTTTCCACCAGCAGGCAAATATCTTTTTGTTAACCCAGGCCCTTTACTGGTAATTCTCTCTTTCAGGAGTATGCTGTGTTTTTGCCATTATTACTATTTTAACTGTCAATTTTTTTTTCAAATTGTGATTGCTTGTCTGATTGTTTTAAACTTTTATATTATTAATTGGTTTATCTTATATTATAGGCCACTTTGGACCTCATATTGGGAAAAACATGAGAAGACAAATAAGTAAAATATAAATGCATGATTTTTATCCTCTGGACTGTTGTTGTGGGAATTAAGTGCTAGGTGAAGACTTTGAATTAGAGCTAAGATAACAAATTTGTAATGAACTATAACTGTGTATGTAAGGAAAAACATATTATAATATTATGCAGCTCATCTTTAGTTTCTCAGCAAGGTTTGTTGTGTTTCAGCAGGTATGGGAAATCTATGGACTTCTAGATGGTGTCGGAATGCAGTTCCCATCATTCTTCACTACTGCCTATGTTTGCTAAAGCAGTGCTACTCACAGTGGTGGTCTGTGGGCTGCCACCAATCTGTAAGCCATTGGCTTGCAATCCCCAGTGAGTTTCCAGGAAAGAAAGACTGGTGCCAGTGGGCAAAAATGTGATACCATTTTCTGTCACATTAAAAAAAAAAAGCCAACTCTCCACATTAGACAGCTTGGAAGCATGTATAAGTTGCAGGCCAACATCTAGAAGGCCACAAGTTGCCCACTTTGACTTACAGAATTACATCTATATGCTCCCCAATTTTGCCTTCTCCTTGGAGTTCCATTTAGTACTGATCTTAGCTTTATTTCAGTTTCAAGTTAAAACATAGCTTTTCATCAGAACATTCAGGATCTCAAGGTAATGTCCAGACTAGGCTTTGGAGTTCTGTGTGTACCCAATTGTTTAAAAAATCCCTTTAAATTGTTTCTAATTCTTTAAAACTATTTTACATTGTTTTGTTGTTTGTATTCCCCTTTCAGATCATTGTACCTAAGGTGGGATATACATCTTTTAATAAATACAAATAATTAATAAATAAATCAATACAGATGGAACTCCAGCCAGGCACACTGACCAGACAAGCTGAGATTTAATAGATTTGCTGCATTTGCACCTCTAGACCATGAAGAATGCTTTTTATCTCTGTTTAAAAAGCAAAAATTCATCACAGAAGTCAGGATAATATTTTGCATTGTTGTTACTGGAAACAATCCCAACTACTATCCAAACAGAGCTACTGCCACTCCTTTAAAAGTGCTATAGACTGGGTCGTCTTAACTACGGATAACCACTTCCATCACAGACATGCCCTTTCAAATTGTTCATGTTAAAGACTATGATAATATAAATTGCCATGTTAGCTGTTTTGAAGGAACAAAGATATTCATTCTTAAATTAATCAGTTTTAAAGGATGTTTATCTAATTTCCTCTTTTCAGGCATATTTTGAAGAATTTTTAAAATTGCTGTACATTATATCCTCCCTATATTCTTCTCACCCTGAATATCAGGCAGAATTCTTAATTTTCAAAGGAGACTTTCACATGTGCAAGATTGTACTGATGCATGTATGTCCTTCTGAAGGTTGAATAGGCTGTACTCTGGAAGAGAGCATGGGCATCATGAGACAGATATTTCTTCCACACTTTCATTGTACTATGATAAGGTATGAGACTCTGTTACCATCAGGGCAAGGTTGCCATGCAGAGAACCCCCTTTTCTTAAAATCCCCAAACAACCTAACTTGGTTGTAGCTTAAGCTACTGATTTCCAGCTCTGTGAAAAGTTACTATCATTTATTTAAAATATACAAAGCACCTATTTCTAAGGTATGTACAGATATTAAAATGGAAGCCAGTTGCTGCCTCAGGCACAGTACAAAAGGAAAAAAGCATGAGGCAGGAAGGGAAAAGCAAATGTTGCAATAGGAACACCAATACTGTTCTGGGGATGGGGCCAGGTTGGTCATCCCTATTGCCCATTCTTCCTGGCAAACAGGGTGTTCAGCTTCTCTCTGGACCTTGATCTTCTGGCTAATAGTCTAACAGAAGCTAAAATACCCTTTAGTACTGCAGTTTCAGGGTAAACAGAACAATTTTGGATCTTCCCACAGATAACCTGATTGTTAATTTGTCATTCAAGTAAGTACATTTTTATTGTCTTATTCTAGAATAATAATTGCTCCACTGACAGAACTTGGAAAGGTACTTTTAAAAGTAATTACTGTTATTCTAACAAGACCCCTAGTAGTTAGTTACTGTCACAATTGACAGTAAAAAAAAAGTGATGGTTTGCTTTCCTTTTTCCCAGAAATAACTGGAAGAGTTACTTTTTATTGCTGACAAAAAACCCTATAGGAATGCCACAGGCTTCTGGCTTGTGCAGTGGTATCAAAAACTCTCTTCTCATCATCACCTCAACACTCACAAGGCACAGTCTGAAATGTATTTGAACCAGGCAATTTGCCTCTTCCACCGAGTGAGATCCTACTCCTGGATTATGAATGTAAAAGTCGCAGTTATACACAAAAGATGTGACATTTATCCCTTATTGTTAACAATCATAATGCAATGGAATGGTGTTTTCATTATATTCATAATGAGACCAATAAATTACAATTAACTAGTCATTTTTAACTAGTTACTTCCAAACTCTATCTATTTTGTCATTGCAGAGTAATTATCAATGTGTATTACCAAGCTATATGGGAAGGATGGATTTAGTAAGAGAATAAAAACTGCTGTTAAGTATCACTTTAGTCAGGAGAAAATGATTTGTGGCACCTTAAAGACTTAGAAGTTTTATTTGGCACAAGCTTCCATGGACTGCAGCCCATTTCATCAGATGCAGGGAGCGTGGCCTCAGTTGGCAGATATTTAGTTGGTGGGGAAAAGCAGGATATGGAGGAACAGAGGTGCCAAATGTATCAGCATAGTGAAGGTCTTAAGACAGTGGTTGCTTGACAGGCATTAGGCAGTGACAAGGACATCCTAGTATAGATAAGCAGATTACAAACATATGGTGACGAAATGCCTTTGTCCTAGCCAAAAGTGAGAGACAGAATTTAACCCCCAGAAATACTCAAATGTATGGGGGTTTGAAATTAGTATTCCTGGGGGGGGGGAATACAGACGCAAAAATTACAAGCAGAAGGAAATTACTTCAACAGCAGTAAGAAAAAGCAAAGTTTGTGTGGTAACACAAACACCCCTAATCAGACGAGCCAATTAATTGATACTTTTTAGTCTTTTGGAATCATTTTTATTGCTCAGACAGTTTTAAATTTGTCAGATTTGTTTTATTGCATGCCATCCTGAGGTCTCTGGATAGAGGGAGATGATATTGATATAGATATAGATACAAATACAATATTATATTTATAAAAAAATAAATGCTTTGGTCTGTGCTCACTACGCAAAAGATAAATTAATTTCTTGACAAATTCTTGTGCAGCTGTTTCCTCTTGCTCTCTGCCTCTTTTGTTCAAGGATGGCTACACTGAAGTCAAAGAACATGTGTCCTGAGAAACTGAAGAGTTGCCTTACTGGTTGCCGTTTTGTCATTTTTGATGTCAGACTTGGGTCCATTCATTCTTTTGAGTACAAAGTGGCTCATTTATCCTATGTAAAATGCTGTGGGACAGTGCTGGCAAATGATGGCATATTTCACATTGAAGTATGAATCCCTGATGATGGAAATGACATTATTAGGTCCTGTAATGGTGTTTCCACACTGTTCATTTCTATTCCTCAATATCCTTCCCCCTCCTTCAGCTTGTATGTAAATATTTCCCAAAGGTGGTTATATTCCATGCACCTAGTGGTGATGGCTATAATCCACAAATATGTATGCCATATGAAACATGTTGGTCTTTAAAATGCCAAAAGAGTGTGTTGTTTTTGTTGAAGCAGTCTAACACAGCTATATCTACCTCCAGAAATGTAGACAGGTGTCCAAAGGTGAAGAAATAGACTATGCCCACACTTCTGCTGCATCAGACCAAGCTCCATCTAAGTCAGGACTAGGAATCATGAGGCTTTCCAAGTGTTGTTGGACTGCACATGACATCCTTCCTCACCTTTGACTATACTGGCTAGTATTACTGGACCTTGCAGCCCAACACCTATACAAGCCAGATAATTGCCACTCCTGATCTTGTCTACTATCATATTGTTACTTCCCCAGTAACTTGGATTGTACCAATCTGGACTTTGGGGCACTGGGGACATGCCGGCTGAGGACCCCCCTCCCACACACAAAGTAATTCTCCCAAGGTCTGCTCTACATTGGAAATTGTGTCCTTTCAAGAAACATAATGACAGGCTGGAATGTGTCCAGAGGAGGGCAACCAAAATAATGAAGGGTCTGGAAGTCATGCCCTATGAGGAGTGGCTTAGAGAGCTGAGGATGTTTAGTGTGCAGAAGAGAAGATTAAATGGGGACATGAGAGCCATGTTTACATATTTGAAAGGATGTCATATGGAAGAGGGAATGGGCTTGTTTTCCATTGCTCCAGAAACTAGGACAAGGAGCAATGGATTCAAACTACTAGAAAACTCAGAAAGAACTTCCTGATGGTGAGAGCTGTCCAGCAGTGGAACATGCTGCCTCAGAGTATGGTGGAGTTTCCTTCTTTGGATGTTTTAAATAGAGGCTGGATGGCGATCAGTTGGGAGTGCTTTGAGGTGTGTTCCTGCATAGCAGGGGGCTGGACTGGATGGTCCCTGTGGTCTCTTCCAACTCTATTATTCCATACAGCCACCATCACCATCCATTTCTGGACTTGGGTGTGGATGTATGTGCCTTGTGTATGTGTATGTGTCTGTGCCTTCAAATCACCTGTCACCTTATAGTAATCCCATGTATTTCATAAGGTTTTCTTAGGCAAGGAATAATACTCAGAGCTGGTTTTGCCAGTTCCTCCCTCTGAAATATAGCCTGCAGCACTTGGCATTCATTGGTGGTCTTCCATCCAAATACTTGCAAGGGCTGGGCTTGCTTAGCTTCCAAGATTAGACAGGATCTGGTGCCTTTAGAGTATTCTAGATTTGCCCTCTGTAAATTTTTCTAATTCCCCTTTAAAGTCTTCTAAAGAAGTAGCTATCCCATTTTGCAGCAACAAATTCCCTGTACTGATGATGTGTCCCGTGAATACATTCTTTCATGTGGCTTTCCTCAGTGTCTTGCTGATCAGTTTTAACAGCATGATCCTCAATTATATTATGACACAGAGAAAAAAAATCTATCTGCTTTTCCCACACCATGTATAATTTTATAACCTATTGTCATTTTTTTTTCCAAATGAAAAATCCCTGGATGATGTATTTTGTCTTTATTAAAAAAATGTATTCCAGCCCCCTGACATTCTTCCTGCACCTTTCTAGCTCTACAGTCAATATTGTAGTGTGACCAGGGCATGCACAGTCAAAGTACCCAGACTTTTTGATAAGCAGGAATAAAGATGTCATCACTCATACCTCTCAAGTTGCTGGTGCCCTCTGACTTTGTTAAATACCATCAAGTCAATTAAAACTTGGGGCAACCATAAGGTGAACGTATCATTGGGGGAGTGTGAGATTTCTTCAGAGGAGGTTTGCTATCATCTTCCTCTAAGATTGAGAAAGTGTGACTTGCCCAAGGCCACCCAGTGGGTTTCCATGGCC